>VDFB02375690.1:58591-111983 GCA_007258455.2 Sequoia sempervirens | reverse complement strand
TTTCCCTAGGCGAGTTGGTGAACACCCGGTTAGGGAAAGACAGAGCAAAGTTAGTTCCTACGTGGCAGGGGTGACAAAGAATTTACATTGCAGGGTGTGTAATGTTTGCAGGAGGTCTCAAGAAAGTTGGCAGGAGAGGTGGAATCCTTGTCAGACCCAATGGAGGCTGAAAAAAGAAAACAGTCCAAAAAATGCCCTTAAAAACCCTAGTTTCTTGCACATTTTGTGTTATGCCAGTGTACAGCCAGAGAGGGTTCCAAACCCTAAAAATTTGAAGGATCTTGGGAAAAGAACCAGAGTGTCAGAAGGGAGCTTGGCACAATTTCAAAAAGGAGAGAAGTTATAAGCATTTTTCTTGTTTGAGGAGGCCTAATAGGGGCTCAATCCTTGTAGCCCTGCCCAAACCCTAAAACAAAAATTTTGTGATAGCGATGGAGAATCACAACATGGAGGTTAAACAATAACCCTTCCTTGATGGTTTTGAAACCATAGAAGCCTATGCAAACCCCTGCAAGCAAGATAGAAGGATTTAGAGGTTGTCTAGCCTTTAAAAGGATGAAGGGCTAGATGGAGAAAGTGAGGAAAAGCATCAAGAACTGCTTGGTAGCAGCAAATTGGAATTGATAGCAGGGTTGGCAAGTGACCAGGGGTGCCTAATAACCTTTAGGACCTATAGGTTGAGTGGTGGAGAGAAACACCAAGGGGTTATCTATTTGAGACCCAGAGCATTGAGCCAGTGATTGACTCAATCCAACCCTGTCCCTATCACATTTTGTTTTGCTAAAGATTTTGTGCAGAGAATGTAGGTTGACATACCCTAAAAAGGAAAGAAGCATTAAGAAGATCCATCTCCTTACATTTATTTGTATCTTGAGAAGATATATTTGGTATGAAACAAACATATTCGCTCCCTGAAACAACTGCCACATTGATGAGAAAGGCCACAAACAGAGCAAATGCACTCTCTATAAAAAGATATCTGCATGTTGTGTAGGATTTTTAATTACAACAACACAGATAGGTGATTAATTTGGCTGCAATAAATCTTTGTTTATAGAATTCACTTCATAAGGTCTACTTACATTGATTCCTAAAATAGAAGTGGGAATTTTCCTTGACAGAACGAGTGTTGAATGGAGAAATAATTTGTGTCTAACCATCAAACAAACTATGTATTCAGTTGGAGATTTTCAAAAAAATTATGATTTGTTTACATGGGAAAATGCACTGTGGCTTGCAGCATAACAAGGGCATGAAAGAGAGAGATTGCAAGACCCATGTTGGTTGTCCTTCACCATACTTTGTGCAGTGCAACTATGATGTCAAGGTCCTCAATATCAAACCATTTTCATTGCTCTACAGATTGTGAGAGCCAAATGACATTTTGTATTCCTCCTCCTCCTGTAGAAGAAGATTCAACTCGGTCCGTTGGATTCTTTCTGTAAGCTGTCTTGTTTAATTTTGTCTTTATGTGTGGGTTCTTTCTATAAGCTCTCCTTTTCAACTTTGTCTTATTGTTCAGAGATAAGCAGACAACTGTAACTACTCATTCATGAAACGGTTCGTGTAAAGGGAATCTCTCGTAGTCATTATAGAGACCTTCTGATTGTTGTTACTTTCTTACATGGCGAATAGGCGAATACCAAATGCTTTATTTATTAGACGTTACACATAACACATTAATGCATAACCACTATCATCAGCAAAATAGGTAGAAGAATGTCAATTTAAATGAATTTTGTTTTTGTTGACGGAGGTTCCTCCCACTCTTATGTGACTGTAGAACACCTCTCAGTGTAAAGAGCGGAAATAAAACGAAAAGTGAAAATGTTAATGATTCAATTAAAGACTAGTTAACATCAGTTTAGGTGTGAAACAAGAAGGTGGACAATAACTAAAGAAGAGTGGGAAGATAGCATATGATATTTTTGTACTTTGGAGCTAGTGGAGATAGGATGCCACTACATCATGGAGTGTCTAGCTTACATGGATATTCGGACCAATTACATTGAGATTTTAAAGGTGGGCTCCATGAGCAACATGTTTGAAAAAGAAAGGATATCAAAAATTGCAAATCATTAGATCTATGATCCAAAAAGAAATGAAGATGAAGTAGGTGCTATGTCGGCCACCTACTTGTTTGGACTTTTCTGCTTAGTAGTGTGGTTGGTTATCCAATGGTCGCATAAGTTGTTTGCCCTCATGAATGTTATTAAAAAACTTTATTGATTCATTCATGGTGAAAGACGAACCATTGACCATTTTACTTCCCCGTAAATTGTGGAATTCTATATAAGGCTATAAATTTTATTTTATTTTATTTAACACTAGGATATGGTGTTTTAGGATGCATATACATAAAGCTTCGATTAATTTACATTAATAATTGACAATTATGGTTATAGATATCAATAAATTGAAACATTAAATATTGAGGCATGAAAATCAAATGTGATTGAAAATTACTTAGCTTGAGGTTTGAAAGATGAACAATTTTGATATGGTAATAAATTTTGGATGTTTCAAAATTGAAGACAAGTCTTTCATGTCTATACTCTAACTTTGATTATTAAAAATTTGTATAAGATCTACACTTTGTCTAGGATCAAGTATGCATCTCTGGGCCTTTCTTGCATGCAAAAATCTATCCTTATGTCACATGGATTTGATCTCCTCAATTTTGCACCCCTACTCTCTAGTTTGTTGAATTCACCTATATCAACTCTACTTAGAAAACTAGCAATATTTACAAATACCTTTAAAGGATTGTCAATATGTCATTAAGAAACATGTTCTCCGAGTTCAATCGTCAAAAAAACTTGTGTGAAGGATCAAAAATAACAAACTTGAGTTGTGTAAATGCTCCTAAGATCTAGATTTATTTTAGCGCATGAATTCTAAATGTTCTTCTATGAATTACTCCTTAAGATGAGAGGGGTGTTTAAATGTGAGAAGATGTATGAATGTGAATAAATGACTTTAAATAAAGACATGGCAACAATTCATCAAAATATATGTTTAGTTGGCTCATAATGCTTGGTGGAATGGGAAAGAGTTGACTAAGTTTGAATTTAATTTTTGAAAAATCAAGGGTTGAATCTATAGACATTGAGTAGACCCCACAATAACAAAATTAACTTAGAGTGGCTAAATAGTAAAGTTTATGTACAAAAGAATGTTTGAGCATGGATGGAGAAAAAAGTGCAATTAGTGTGGGAGAATGTTCTAATGCGGATAAGATATGAATAAATATATGGGAATGCATGTATATGTGGATAGGTGAAGACTAGGGGAATGATCCCAAACTTACACAAGATTGTGTCATTTGTTGATATGCAATTACATTAAGACATTCTCTCAAAATGGGCACACAACTAAATGGAAAATTGTACAGGTATGTAAATTCCACCACTACAAATATATTTTGTAATATACTTAATTAGATGATATTTAAAGTGTTGGTGAAATTAATTATTTAATTACACTAGCATAAAATTAACTTAGGTCTTTATTTAATTAATTAAGTCCTAGGTTGCATTATTATAAAACCATTAATAATGGGGTCATTACCCTTTCCATGTATTTAGGAGATAAGATTCCTTCTAGAAGATGAGTTGTCTTTTCTAGAACTTATCTCAAATAATTTATCATTCCCTAGGTAGGTAGTTAGGGTTTACATGTTGACACATGATGTTTGATCAAGACACATGGCAACATCATATTGCATCTTGTATATCACTCATTCCTATATATTCAAGGCATGTGTACATATGTAATCAATATTCTAGATATAAATTAGATAATCTCCATTTGCATGCCCTTAGTTGCAACACTTTCTGTCTGGGTGAATTTCTTCTTGGCAAAGGTCCTCTTGAAGGCTACAGCTTCAGGTACATTGTGCATCCATTATTTCAATAGGGTATCAAATCCATTCCAATGAAGATTCATCCTAGGATCAAGAAAGTTGGGCTAGCTAGTGACATTCATTGCAGGCTTGAAGGTTTCCATTGTAGGCTACTTGACTCCACTCAAGGACCAAGCTTATTTTTGGAGCAGATTGAGTCAGACCCGAGCTCACCATTGTCTTCAAGAGGCCTCAAAACCCTAGGATCACCTATTCATTCATCAAAATTGGATTCATCAACCTGGGAGCCATCAGAGGTATTTTAGGGTTTGCAAAATCAACTGGTATGATCCGTACAAATTTGTAGTAAAAAAATCACCCTTGTTAGTTGTCCTTTGTGGCAATTTTTTTTAAGTTGCAGGCCACTTTTCATTTCAGAAAAATCAGGGCTAATCTCTATATTGTTTGGCAAAAAAATCATATTTGGGCTTCTTTCAATAGTTTGCAGAAAAATTAAAAATTAGATCAACCGACAATTAAATTACATATTCGACATCATTTAGGGGTTTGATTTGTTAAATCCATCGGGCTACATTTTAATCTCATCGGCATTTTGGGGTTTATTTTTTAAATCCGTAGGCTTAGTATTTTCTTTGGTCGACATAAAAATCATATGACTGATTAATATTTCCATCGGACTTATTTAAGTTTATGTCAGCATTTGTAAAATATTTTTTGCAGATATATATCTATCTCTTGTTAGCATATATCTTAAAACCTTTTTTTTGATCTTTAATTGCCAATCAAGCAATATTAAAAATCAAAATATACAAGTTCTATTTGTCAGCATTCCTAGCAGATCTGCAAATCTTCGATCAACTCTTTTTTTGGTGGAGATTTTTTTTTTTTTTGCGGTCAATGTTTTGTTTGGAAGAATATTTAATATTCTTTGTAGGCTTGGTCCCATCGTACCCATCCAGCTCATGTCACTTCTATCTGGCTCGTAGTACCGTCAGGGGAGGCGTACTCTTCGTACCAGTTGCAATCAAATCTCTCGCCAACCATCCTGAGATTCTCTCCCAACTTCAGTTCATCGACATCCTTGTCGGTTGTGTTTTGTCCCGCCAACGACCGACAATTTGTGTCATCTGAAGGATTTGTTAGACTCCGACCGCGCCACCACGAAGAATCATCGCCTTGCTAGTGGCTTAGCCTCGCCGCCGCTCCCAGAGGGGAGCCTTTTTTTGCCTCACTTAAGCCCGTGGTCATATCAACAACCAAGGGCATGATTTTTTTAGCCCGAGGTGCTAAAATTTTGCACCTGATTAGCCTACAGAATGCCTAATATAGGCCTTTTTTTCATTTTTTCATAACTTTTTACCAGGGTATCGAAAATCAACAAACAAGATACCGACAAAAAGAGGATTTGGTCTACTTTCTAGTGGTGTAATCCATTCTGCAAAATTTTGTTGGCAGAAAAATCTATAGTCAACGAAAGTAAAAACCCTAGTTTGGACATAAAGGCTCATATCTTCTCAACCGTTTATCAAATCTAGTGATTCCAACAACATCAAGAAGGTATTACAGAGCTTTTTTCATCAGTCCAGTTACTTTGGTTAGTTTCAACTCCAGGTACTCTTGCGTTGATTTTTTCCAATTTGGTGCATTTATTCAATTACTTGGACATCCTGAAATTTGAAGAAGGATTTTTTGATTCGGGTGGCATCTCTTCAATTGCATATCATATTTGGAAGTTTCTATTTATTTTTGAAGGTCATTGTCTTTGTATTTTGGAGAAAATTCCATAGTACATTATGGGGCTTGCATACACTCCTTCTCTGACTATATTGCACAAGGGAAACTATAAACAATGGCAAGATGGGATCATCAACCATCTCCAATCACTTGATTTACTGCCACATCTATATGGTATAGTTCCCCATCCAAGTGAAGGTATTTAGGAATTTTCTTGGAGTTGCAACAGATATATTGTCTTAGAGATCATTGAAATGCAAGTTGATTGTGATGTTTTGAGTACTATTGATCATTATGATTGTCCTCATATCCTTTGGACTAAGCTTTGAGAGATATATGGAGATTTTGATACTCCACCCTTCCCCGATGGTCATGATTCAGAATGTCATTCTTCAGATTAAGTAACCCATGATGATATTACTATTTAGGAGCCTTCAGATTTGGATTTCCTTGAGTCTTCAGATGAGGATTTCAAGGATTCTACAGGTGCTTCTTCTCTATCAAAGACAGTTGGTATCCCTTCACATTCAGTGATTCCTTGTCCAAAGTCATTGATTGAGGCTTCCATCATTCATTAGGACACATTCAGTTTTCTAGACTTGACATCACAGGATGACTTTATTTTAGGAATTGTTGACTTGGCTATTTCTATAAGTTTGGAGGACATTCTTGAGGGGATATCTCTCCTCTATTCAAATTCTACTTTGGAGAGTTCTCTTGAGTCTCCACATTCCTTTATCTCGACCTTGATTAGGGATCCAGAGACTACCTTGGAGGCACTTCTTTTCTCTTCAGAGATTTCTGATATGAGACTTCTTCCCTCTCATTTCATTATGGAGTTTCTTCAACATCTACCATTGGAATTGCTTCTTCCTAGTGGGAGACATATGGTTTCAACAACTTTGTTGCTTCGGCATTCTTTCAGTGGGTTTGAGGACACTTCATTCAGGGGGGGCAATCTAGTCTCCATCTATCCCTTCAATGGAAGGATCATTGCATTACAGTCTTTGGATATTGTTCAACATCAGTTTCTGCATAGTCTTGGTTTGTCACCTTCTTCATTGATTGGGCATGTACCTGATTTGATTGTGGCATCTCCATCTTCAGTGACAAAGGAGACATATAAGTAGTTTTTAGAGACATCATTAACATCCACATTCATCCTACCTTCCTTCAATTCCTATTTGGAATGGGAAGCATCCCTGCACTTGCACTTGGTTTTGTTTCTTCTCAAAGGGGGACAAGTTATTTATCGACATTGGATCATGTTTTGTCTTTAGACACTTACCCTTTTTGCAGGTGATCACATGTTATGGGGGGCTATATAGTCTCTTTATTTCCCTCCTATGGAGGTGCTATTGATTGTATTGTATCCATGTGATAGATGGTGTACTTGGGGGGTATTTGGGAGTCCTCCATCCTTCCCCACTTTTTTGCATTTCATCTCCTTTTTGGAGAGGGGTTTTCTTCCAACTAGGTTTTCCCCTTTTCTCCATTTGTGGGAGATTTGTTGCATTTTCATTCTCATTTGTAAATGGGTACCTAATATGGCCATCATGTTGTTGGGACCCATCATCCATTGTATAATCATTGCATTTTTCATTTCCTCCCTAAGTTGCACTTATGGGGGGTGATTATTTAATTATACTAGCATAAGTTTAACTTAGGTCTTTATTTAATTAATTAAGTCCTAAGTTGCATTATTAGAAAACCATTAATAATGGGGTCATTACCCTTTCCATGTATTTAGGAGATCAGATTCCTTCTAGAAGATGAGTTGTCTTTTCTAGAACATATCTCAATTAGTTTATCATTCCCTAGGTAGGTAGTTAGGGTTTACATGTTGTCACATGTTGTTTGATCAAGACACATGGCAACATCATATTGCATCTTGTATATCACTCATGCCTATATATTCAAGGCATATGTACATTTGTAATCAATATTCTAGATATCAATCAAATAATCTCCATTTGCATTCCCTTAATTGTAACCCTTTCTGTGTGGGTGAATTTCTTCTTGGCAAAGGTCCTCTTGAAGGCTGCAGCTTTAGGGACATTGTGCATCCATTATTTCAACATAAAGAAGATAAATATTTTTAATCCAAAGTTTAATGTCAAATATCTTTTTCCCTTTGTTGTACACCACTTTGGGGGGTGTCCTAAATGTGTTGCTTCAGTGCATGATTTTGTGTAATTTGAGACTCCCATTAACCTCAAAATCAATTTTTCATTTAGAAAGAGCATCTTTGTCACGACCTCTCTCTCTACTATGTTGGTCAACTATGATGCTAATTTGATTATCTATATGAATGAAACACTTGTTTTAAAAGGGAGTTGACTCATAAATAATAAATGTCACATTTCACATGTTATTAAGCTTTAAGGCACATGCATGCTCACAAATTAATGCTCATAAACTAAAATGCTTACCACGTCTCCAAAATCTATGCCAGTTAGATTTGAGGCGTTGATTATTAATTGGGAAATCTGACAAAACTTTAAATCTGATCAAATGACCATGCATACTTGACGACCAAGCTACAATGCAATGTCCACGAGCTTCCCAACACCGACATCACTCACTCCATATTATTCACGTGGATTGTGATTCAACTTCCATAATAAATTTTGTAGCTAAATCCTATTGTAGTTTGGAATAAATTTAATACAATTTTATTTATAAATCTAATGGACGAAATTGTGTTGGGCAAGCACTCGAGTTCTATATTCTAATTTTTTATCATTTTGAATCATTTGGGATTGGAGACAACCTTCATTATCAATTGTCTTCATTGTTAGAAGTGAGTTCCAGAAGCTTGGTTCATAATTGTAAGTGTGGAGCATTTAAGAGTATGAGGAAAAGCAATTGAAGCAACCTAGGTGACTTATTCACTGCCCCACCTCTTGGATCTGTATCAAGGAAAAATGCCATTGAGTAGGTAACTTATCCATTCAGTTTGGTTTCAACATATTTGATCTCCCATTGTCTCTCTATCAAAATATACATTGATAAAACAAGTGATTGCAAATTGGTAAGATCTTGTAAACCTGCATAGACCATGTATGTAGATTTTGCTGGTATGAGTCGATTGGGATATTTAGTTTAGTCGATTTACACCTGCATACAATGTAATACCATTCTATACAATCAATCTTCCTTATTTACTTAAAATGTGACTTCAATAATAAAGAATCGACCTTGTATCTTGACAAATAGATCATGCATCAACGAGGGCTTTATTTAAATGTCTAAATTTTACTCTAAGAAAGATTATGGTCTATGGTAAATGCCATAAAAATATGTATTAATGGTTTATGATTACATATAGAAAAAAAGAATAACTATGTATTATTTAAAAATTACTTCAAATTCAATCCAACTTATGAAAGATCACTATTCGTCATAACCAATAAATCTATTTCAATTAACTTGGTTGGTGTTGTTCTCGTTTGGATAATATTTACCACTATATCTCAGTTCTAAAGCAAGAGTTTTATGTTGTTTTATCAATCTAGATTGAATAATCAACTCAACACAACTACTAAACTCAAACCCATGAAAATTTAATGGCCAGAACTGCCAATATCATTGTAAGGATTGAGTTCATACTATGATCTCTTAAACCAAACAAAAACTTACATCAAAAGAAATGCTAGAGATCATTTGCAAAAGATTATCAATCGATAGGAAAAATAGATCATCAATCAATCTACTTTAATATACTACACGACAATAATCACCTGTGATTCATCATGTAGGAAATCATAAACACCAAACTACGTACATATATTCTTTTCATTTTATATCATTTAAAATTTAAAATAAAGGTACAATAGTCCTCTCTAACATTGCTTTCATCAAAGAGAGCAGTATTTTATCAATGTAAATTCTTAAATCTAGGTCTATATAGTACTTATGTTGATTTGGTGTACAAATATAGATATATATTGTATGGTGTATATGTCCATTATGATTTAATCCGTTAAGAAGTCTGACAAAAAAAACACTTGGACATGTGTAATTGTTATCTAGTGTAGATAGACTTGGAAATTTTCAATATAATCAATCTAAATATATTATTAATCCAAAACCATGTAATAATATTGATAAAATTCTCTTGACTATAGCTAATCAAACCCTAGAACTTATAAAGTAGAATAAATTAAATAAATAAATAAAAGTTTCCTAATCATTTATTAATATTGCTCCTTGGTCGACTAAATTGAAGCATAGAAGTTTTTTTTTTTCTATTCTAGTAAATCTTCTATTAACACATATTTGGTCTAGGCTCTTAAATTTCAAATATAGAGAAAGTGAAACCTCTTCATACCTAGAAGTAATCTTCTATAAATAATAGACAACATAGGAACTTCATCGAATAGCCCTAGTTAAGTGTTGGATAAATATTTTATTACATTTCATAATATAGTCATTCTAATTTTCATTTCCTAATGCCACATAAACTATCTAGACAATAGAGATATGAGTTTGAAAAGATAGGACAACAAGCCTCACAACAATGCTTGAGGATAATTAACTCTAGGGATTTCTTGTATAAATTTGGTAAGGGAAGTAGGGAACAATATATGTTATGAATTTCCCAAAATAATGCATGTGTTTAATTTAAGTACATCACTTAGTTATGTTGCATGGGATTTCTTTTATGAGTGGATATGGTTTAGTTACTAAGTAAATGGTTAAATAATTCTTTTTTTGTCTATGGCACTTACTATAAATTCTTGACCAATGCTCATTGATTTATTCAATCATCACGGGTTTTAATTTCTTAATGATTGTTGTTAAAAGTTACCATGCATTATGAGTTTTCTTTTCCTTATTAAGATTTAATAGGTATGTTAGATATAGCTTTGAAACTAAATCTAGAAGGAAAACAAAACCAGCAGTGTTTGGTATTAACGGTGTCTCTGGCTCACGTTTACGGGTAATGCCCTCACGCTTGAGCTATTGCATCTATAGCCTAACATAGCTGCAATAACGACGTATGTGACATCGTCCCTATCAATCACTGGGGAGAAATAAGGAACATTGGTTGATTAAATCCAAAGGGAGGGAAATCCCCTTTGGAAGGATAACCTAACAAGATAATAATGAAATGAATCAAATCTGCTAGTGACAACCTAGAAAAACCAAAGTAGGAATTTTCTATGGTACGATGTAATTCGGATTTGAAGATATATGTTAATTGTTTAAATGGGTCAAGGGTGATGTGAATATTAATAGGAAATAAGTTAGATGAATGTTGTTAGGTAAAAAAATAATGGTCAAGTCGACCATTTGTTATTTATGCTTCCCTTCATGGGCGACAACCGTAGAGGAACTGTCTCGGGAAATGAGAACCCTAAAAAGGGTTGCATACCCACCATTTTATAATATTTCACATAAAACATAGTCTAGAAAATAGAACTACATATTTTACGCCTTGATCCCATTTAGAAGCAGGGTATGTAGGTAGTCTGGGAAATGAAGGACGCTCCCAGTACTCAGGCATTTGAGAACAGGGTTTAGGGCAAGAGAGATCATCCAAACATTCCAAAGTTTAATAAATATATACAAATATACTCAGAAGAATCATGTATGGATTGCTTGAGTCCCCAAGGCCTTAGGTCAAATTCTGAGGCAGGTTTTAAGCTTAGAATTATAATTTACATACCCCTGAGGACGACGATTTCAGTACACTTTCAATAGAAAGTGTGGTCATCAAGGAAGCGACTCAGGATCTAGATGATCCTGATGAGTCCAAGACTCCTACTAGAGCACATACCTATTGTATGGTAGATGCCTACCTCGTTTAGGTGTATGTCTATTCCAATTATATGAATAAATGTATTCCTATTCCATATGAATAGATGAAGTGAATTCTTGTTTCGTATGAACAGATGATTTTTCATTTTTAACATATAACTATCCCGTATGGATAGAAGTTCCCGAGTATACTTGTGAATGAATACTTGAACACAAAAAAAAATAGTGGTGTTCTAGGTCAAAATTAATTGGGTCATTACATGTGGTATCAAAGCCAAGTTAAAAAACTACTTCTAGAGCTTACTACGACTCGCGTAATTGAACACACACACACACATATATATATTAAACAAGAATTCTAAATGGCAAGGGGAAGAGCAACTCGAGCTAGCATTGGTTGAAGGCCAAGGGGGAATACTAATGATGAACCACAGGTGTAGGGAAGGAATAAGGATGGTATTGAAGCAATAATAAAATCGTTAACTGAATAGAGAGATAAAATCAACTCTTTGGAGCAAACAGTACAAGAACTTCGAACAAGGCAAAATAATATCGAAAACATAGTTGAACCTGAAATTGAAAATCCTCCTGAAGGAGATAATCCTGAGAACATAATGAATGTTATTGCACCTAGGAGGGAAAATCCTTTTTTTGGAATTGATTGAGGACTTGAAGGAAATCACCCCTCCAAAATTTGATGGGAAACAACTAGGAGAAGGGGTAGAAAACTAGCTCAATGAAATGGAAAAGTATTTTGAGTTAAGGGACTTCAATGAAACTACTAAGGCCTTATGGGGGTCCTACCAACTTGTTGGTGAAGCAACTAGCTAGTGGACTAATGTGAAGGAACAAAATAAGTACACCAAGGAAAATATAACATGGGAATAATTTGTTGAACACTTTCATAAAAGGTGGCTACCACAATTGTTTTTTTATGAGAAGATGACTGAGTTTCACAACCTCCGACAAGGATCCTTGACTATTCAACAATACAGGGATAAGTTTGCCAAACTACTAAAATATGTGCCAATATATCAACAAAATGCGAAGAGCCAAACTAGGAAATTCATTTTGGGGTTAAATACCAACATAGGGGAGGATGTTGACATGCTTCGACCAGAAAGTATAAATGAATTACTAGAGAAAAGGAAAGGAAATTACAAGCTTTAACTTTCACAGGACAATCTTTCAAGAGTAATAATTTCAAGAGGAAACAAGAATTCAGAAGGAACCAAAACTTCAACAAGAACCTAAGGAACAATTCATCAGAAAGAAAACCACCTCCAAATCAAAATCAAAGGTACAATGGAAATAATGCTAACAAAAACAACTTCAAAAATGAACAAAGGAACTATAACGGGCCAACAAATCAACCAAGGCTCAATGAAGCAAGCAATAACCAACCTAAAATTCCAATGCAACGAGGACCACCAAGTGGACGTTTCATGTGTGGAGGGAATCATTTTGCTAGAGAATGTCTAGGGATGCAAGGACAGATGAGAGCAAATCAACCTCAGAGGGGACCTCCACAAATGATTCATGCAGTAGTAAGAAATAGACGCACTCGATCCCAGAATGTGCTTGTAGAGACTACAAATACACTTTTTGGAAAACTAGTCTCGATTCTAACAGATACTGGATCATCTGAATGTTTTATTTCTCCATAATTGGTAAGGAAAATTTCATTTAAAATTAATCATATGGAATCATTATGGACATTCTAGTATGGGGATAAGGCGGTTAAAGAGGTGACCTAGTGCTTATCTAATGTAGAAATACAATTTCCTAACTTTAATACAAAGGTAGATCTTTATGTGGCACCCTTAGGATCATATGATGTGATTATTGGAATGAGTTGGTTGAAAGACTATCAAGCAAATGTAGACCGCTACAATAAATGGGTAGAATGTTTAGATGACGTAGGAATAAGGGTTGTGATTCAAGGGAAACATAGACCTATAAGTATGGAAATCATATCCAATATGTAATTGAAAAAGGAAAAGAGAAAGAGAGATCTAGTATACATGGTTACCATGGATGAAAAGGAAGAAGGGAATGTTCCAACCCTCCAAAATTCACCTTACCTTCAAGAATTTAGTGATGTGCTTCCAAAAGAACTACTAGGGCTACCCTTGAAAAGAGAATTTGACCTCTCCATTTATATAGTTCCAGGAGTTGAACCTGTGTCTAAGGCACCCTATCAAATGAATACAACAGAATTGGTAAAACTTAAGATGCAATTAGAAGAATTACTTGGGAAAGGTCTCATAAGACCAAGCATATCCCCTTGGGGAGCACCGATTATGTTTGTTAAAAAGAAATATGGAACTTTAAGACTATGTATTGATTACAAAATGTTGAACAAAGTCACAATAAAGAATAAGTACCCTTTTACCACGCATTGAGGACCTCTTTGAACAAATGAAAGGAGCAGTTGTGTTTTCTAACCAACATGGGATTCAAACCTTAGACAACCCAATTGTTTCCCTTGCAACTTAACCGTTGCACTACGGGGTCAACCCCATATTATTATATAATATTATATTATAATGTATTTAATATTATATAATAATATAATATTATATATTATTATATTATTATATATCTAATATATATTATATTATTATAATATAATATAATATTCATATTACAATATAATATAATAGTTATATTATAATATAAATATTATATTATAATATAAATATTATATTATAATATAAATATTATATTATAATATAAATATTATATTATAATATAAATATTATATTATATTATAATATAATATTATATAATATAAATATAAATATAAATATAATATAATATATATTAGATATATAATAATATATATTATATAATAATATAATAATATATAATATTATATTATTTTAAATACATTATAATATAATATTATATAATAATATGGGGTTGACCCCATAGTGCAACGGTTAAGTTGCAAGGGAAATAATTGGCATGTTAAGGTTCGAATACCACGTTGGTTAGAAAACACAACTGCTCCTTTCATTTGTTCAAAGAGGTCCTGAATGCGTGGTAAAGGGTACTTATTCTTTATTGTGACTTTGTTCAACATTTTGTAATCAATACATAGTCTTAAAGTTCCATCTTTCTTTTTAACAAACATAATCGGTGCTCCCCAAGGGGATATGCTTGGTCTTATGAGACCTTTCCCAAGTAATTCTTCTAATTGCATCTTGAGTTCTACCAATTCTGTTGTATTCATTTGATAGGGTGCCTAGACACAAGTTCAACTCCTGGAACTATATAATATAATACTAATATAATATAATATTATAATATATTATATTATATTATATTATATTATATTATATTATAATATATTATATTATATTATATTATTATATTTTATTATATATTATATTATATTATAATATATTTATATTATATTATAATATATTTAATATTATATAATAATATAATATATTTAATAATATTTATTGTGCAAGATAAGCGAGAGATTTATGTATTCTAGTTTATTTACTTTGGAATCCATTTTGAAATCCTCTTTAGTGGGAAAAATAAACCTTAATCGATGTGCAATAAACACAATATCACGTCGACTCATTTTGTGGCCATAAACACATTTTTTTTCTCTGTTGTGGACATAGACCCCTACAACACGAGAATTGTAGACTCATGCAGCATGTGATAGCAGTGTGAAGGAAGAGTTTGGAGGAGTCGAAACCAATAGTGGTAGGGAAAGTAGCAAAAAACAACGGAAAAGCAAAAAACATAAGGTAAAGGATGCCATAATGTAAAATCCTAAATGTGCTCATTATCGAATCTTGGCCGTAATTTCATTTTAATAAACATACTCTAAAACCCTTATCAAAATCTTATTTTCAGGCTGCAACTCGCCAAATTGGAGAAGTGAAAGGTGAATACCAGCGAGGAAGAGTTTGGAGGAGTCGAAACCAATAGCGGCGGGGAAAGTAGCAAAAAGCAACAAAAAATACATCTGAATGAGGCTCCTTTAACCATGTTTGATACATTGGGCTCTCAGCTTTTGTGATGCCTATGGGGTTAATGGGCTCTCACTCTTAGCAATGCCTTTTTCGGGGTGCTACGAATAAGGTAAAGGATGCCATAATGTAAAAACCTAAATGTGCTCATTATCGAATCTTGGCCGTAATTTCATTTTAATAAACATACTCTAAAACCCTCGTCGAAACCTTATTTTCAGGTTGCAACTCGCCAGATTGGAGAGGTGAAAGTTGAATACCAGCGAGGAAGAGTTTGAATGTAGTTTTGTGTTACCTAGGGTTTATTGCAATTGTTTCAAGGGTTTTTGTTGTCGGGTTTCTGTTTCAAAGGGTCTAATGTATATTGGTTGTCGACTGCACCTAGGGCATTCTGACCTAGCAATGTTTCAATACTATTTTTCGATGGTTTTCTATGATAGGTATTTGAAATTGGTTGTATGTAGTTATGAAACTGTGTTTGATGGTTTTCCAGTTATGGCAGTGTTTGAAAATAGTTGCAAATATGGGTTGTGTGATCAACCACCATGAACACAATATAAGTTTGATGAAATTTGATCTAGGGCTTCTTGATCACTATGAAAAAGTGATGCACACAGTGCTAAAGTGTTAAAAAGACGAAAGCTTTCTTGAGTTTCAAATCTAATTGGAATACTCAAGAAATGAAGTGCAAATGAAATGCTTTGATACAAATTCACTTTTAGCAGTGCATGAGCTGAGATGGATGTTTTTTTGAATAAGAAGAAACACATTTTATAGTATTCATTGTGTTGTAAGTGCAGAAGTAAAGGTTCTTGAGTTTCAAATCCAAATGAAACTTTCAAGAGAAGAAATTCATTGATACAAAGCGATTCTTTATTTTTATGCCTTTTTGAATTCTTCAATTCTTCAATAAATGATGCAAAATAGTTAGTGAGACAGGTTGCCAATGAGGCACATCATTTATATGTTTTGACTTGCCAGTGAGGTTGTAACCAGTGAGGTTTTGCTTTGCCAATGAGACAGTTGTCAGTGAGACATTGAATGTAACCAGTAAGGTTTTGATTTGCTAGTGAGGCTTAATGAAGTAAATTTTTAGAGTGGTTTTTTCCCCCTATACAAGGTTTTCCACTCATAAATAATGTGTTGTGGCTCCTCTTGATTTGTGATTTGTTTGTGTCTGATTAATCATATTTGTTCAAGCATTTTAGTCTTCATTTCATGAAAAGCTTTCTCAACATTTGAATATCTATGATACTTCTGGTTTATATGCATAAATATTGAGGATTAACTAAGTTATATTTGATTTATAACTTGAATCGTTGATTCACCCAAATAAATGACTAAACATGAATAAATAAACACTACCATGACCAAAATAAATGACTACCATGACTAAATAAATGACTATAATGACTAAACACGACTACCATGACTAAATAAATGACTACAATGACTAAATAAACTTAATTTCATGACCAAATATGTAGCACCCCTCCATTTTGCTTTTTTGATCGATCATTGTTCTCCTTTATGTTGTGTTCTCTACTAGTACTTTGCCTTGGTGCTTGGTTACTACTTGATCGCTATCTGTAACGCGAGGTGATGATGCATTTCAATGTGATGGTATTTGATTATGATGTTATCATTATGGCATGCTTTAGATTAGCATTGTGAATATTTGAATTAATATGGTAAAAATGTTGTTGACTTAAGTATTGATGTTAGATTCATCAGTTTTGTAACACTATATTGGTGAAGGGGACGGGATTGCACCACTCGCTTGCGAGCGCTCTGCGAATTCCGCGATTTCCTCTTCACGGTGTGTTTCATTATGAGATATATATGCATGGTCGATATATGCTTTGTTGCAGGTTTACAAGTATAGGACATTGACTCCACCTGGTTCCACAGGTTTGAGCGTGTCCATTGCCCAACGGCAACTGATTGGGAGATAGTAGCTAGGTTTTATGTGTCAAGTCATCACTCTAGGCATAGTGTATCGTCGGTTTTAAGTCGGGTTTGGTTGCTTTAATGTTATTCAATTTCTCCTTTGCTATTAATTAATGTCAAGTTAAAAAGGTATATAAATGGCATTAAATATTTAAATTGTGTATTAAATTAATTTGGTTTATTATGTTAGAAGATATTATTTAATTAGTTAATTAATTTAATTTAATTAATAAAATAATTTAATCTTGGATTAGATTGATTTTATTGATTAATTAAATTAATTGTGTTGAATTGTATTAAGTTATTCATTTTGGAATTAATAGATATTTTGTTTGAAATTGGAAAATTGAAAAGATTAAGTTGGAAAATTAAAAAAAAGTTTTAAATTTCTTTTTTTGAAAATTTTCAATGAAAAAGAAAAGAAAATTGAGATATTTACTGTTTTGACTTTCAAAATTTAGGATGATGGTTGAATAGATATTTGGGAGATATTTTCTTTCTTTTTTTATTATCATTTGGATTTTCATAGAGTTTTTGGAGAGAATGGAAAACTGAAAAATAGGAGAGGAAAGGGATTTCTAGTTTTTGGGTTTTGGGGATTTTGATTTTGGAGAAGCTTCTTGGAAGGTGCTGGAATCTGTGGAAGAATCAGTACACCATTTGGGCATCCTCTCAAGCTTTTGGAATCAATTCATGTTATTTAAATTAATTTTGATTTTGAAAAATTCATAGCTTGATATGTTGTTTGCAAAATCATGGTTTGGAAAACTTAAAAAGGATTATGATGAAAAACCCATGTTAAATCTTGTATCAAATTCCTAAACCTATGTTTTCAATTGTTTTTCTCAAAAATTGGGTATGGCTATAAATGATTCATTTCTAGAATTCATTTGTTCAACTAATCTTATAGTTTTTATAAATTTGGATAAAATATATATATATATATAGGGAAAAATACATATAAATGCATACAGATATATATTTTATATTTACAATTGTTTGTTTTCAAAAAAAAAAGAGGAACCCTGTTAAAAAATGTATGGGCGGATGAAAAATCTGCAGTCGGGTTTGTTTTTGTTTTTAAATATTGATTAAAATACAATAAAAAACTTGCTTTTTTCTTGGGGTCATTAAGCTCATTCCCTCACCGCCACGCTCCATGGGAGTAAAAATCATAGGAGTCACAAATACAAGTCTTCTGGGCAATCTGTACCGGGCTTCAAGGGCTATCAAACATACGCCCCTTTGGGGCTCGACCGTTTTACACATGCTGGCCCATTCGGGGTTTGCTGTGTGTGTAAACACAACCCACTCCAATACCACGGGCCCAGGACGCAGGTGGGGGTTTCACTTTTTTTTTTCATTTTTTTTAATTTAAATATATATATATATATATATATGTATGTATATATATAATATTTTATATTATATTTTATAATATTAAAATATTAATATATATATTTATAATAAAATGTATATATAGTTGAGGAATATAAGTTTAAAATATGTATTAAAATGGTTGATTAAAATAATGTTGTGTCTTTTATGTAATTGGGGGAAACTTTAAATCAATATGCAATAGTTAAATTATTGATTTTATTTAAAATATATATATATTTGAAAGGTCAAATATTGGATTTAAAGAAGTAACATGTTTTAACAGCGTGATTAATGGATTTTAAAATGATTTATTCTGCAAAGGAAAATTAGTTATTTTTAAATGATATGTTTAAATCGAAGAAGTAAATGTTTGTTTTATTATTATTTAAAGGCTATTAGGGAATTAAATATATGGTTTAAATTGCATCTTTTGTCTGAGAGAGACGTTATTAGATCAGTTTAATTAAGGCAATAAATTACTGAATGTTAATGAAGGAAGTGGATTTAAGAAATCCAAATATAGATTTAATTCCTGTTTGATTACCCTTCTTGAATGTACTTTTCTTCTGTGTTCACTTTGGAGAATTTGAGTAGAAGGGTTGTTAAGTCTTCCAGAAGGGGTTTAATTATTTGGGGTTGTTATACTATGTTAGTCTGCTTTTGAATTGTCTTGGGTAGTGCGTAGTTGCATCCTGTTGTTCTTTCTGGTTTCCACGAACAAGAATGATTCATGCCTCCTTTGGAAGGAGTGGATTATGTGTTTTGTTGCCTCCAGTGTTTGGAGTGAGTTCTCATTATATGTTCCTCCTAGAGTTGGAGTGGTTTAATTTGGTTGTATGGTTCATGTGAGTGATTGTGTCAGTGTGAATTAGCCTATGTCTAGAGGTGGAGGGTCTTGTATAGGATTCCTTGTTACTGTCTCTTAGCACGGGGGGTGGGCCTTCGGGTACCACTTGGTTGGGTGGAACGTGCACCTTAATCCGTTGGGTTTTCTTCTTGTTCGTGTGGACGAGATTTCCAGTTGGAGAGCTCGTCGGATCTAGTTACTTTTCAGGTTTCTTTTATTCAGTTGAATCTTGTAATTATTAACCCTAATTTGTAATAGAGGTGGAAAATGTAATATGTAACCATGCTTTTTGGATTTACCTCATTCGGGGAATGAGAGTTGTAATCTTATTGTAAAATTATGTTATTTGAAAACATGTGGTATCTCTTATGCTTTGATATAATTTATCATGTGTGGAATGTATGTGTTCTTAATTTGTTAAGTAATTAAATGTTATGGTATCAATTCATGTTTCTTGCTTGGTTTTTAAATTAATCTCAGTCTTGTAACCTTAGAGGTTGTTGCAATGGGTAGTGTACTTGCATGTTAATTATACTTAAACAAAACAAAAAAAAATTATTGCGTTTGAGTAGTTAATTGCAACTTCATCTAGGGTTTGCGTGGGCGTTACAAAATAAATGACCATTAACAACAATCAATGACTAAATTAATGACTAAATATACTACCAAATTGATCAATCAAAACAACCAATAAATGACTAAAAATGATTTAGTCATGAATTTGGTCGTGTTATAAATGACTGGCAATAAACTACTAATAGTCACGTGACCAAGCTTAGTCACATATATGCAATTTTTAGTAGTTTTTTAGTCATTTATTGTTGTTTTTCTACTAGTGTGTGGATTGAACAGTGTGACAAGGTATTTAAAACTTTGAAGGAAAAATTAACCACCACACCTATCTTAAAGGTTCCAGAGCCAACTGGACATTTCATAGTTGTGACTAATGCTTCCATTGAAGGTCTAGGTGGAGTGATCATCCAAAATGAAGGTGTGGTGGCTTATGAGTCAAGAAAATTGAAAACTCGCAAAGTAAACTATACACCCCATGATTTGGAATTAGCAGACATTGTTCATGCTCGTAAGAAATGAAGACATTTTCTCCTAGGAAAACCATTTGAGTTAAAGACTGACCACCAAGGACTCAAATATATTTTCACGTAGCCTCACTTGAATGCTAAACAAAGAAGATGGTTAGAATTTCTAAGAAAATATGATTTTGAGATAGAATATATTAAGGGAAAGGAAAATAGGGTTGCAGATGCACTAAGCAGAAGGAGGCACTTGATGAATATTGCAATATTCAAAACCACTTTTAGAGAAAAAGTGCTAAATGAGCAAACAAAAGATTCATGGTATAAGCAAGTTAGATCAACCTTAGAAAGTGATCCAACTGATCCTAGAATGAAGGGGTATTATCTAGATGGTGACAAGTTGCTTCGATACAACAATAAGATATATGTTCCAAACTCTAAAGAGTTAAGAGAGTTGGTTTTAAGTGAAGCCCACAATACCCCTTATTTAGGACATCCAGGGGCAAATAAACTCTATTCAAACCTTAAGAAACTATATTTCTGGCAAGGAATGAAGAATGACATAGTACTTTATGTAGCTAAATGTGTCGAATGTCAGAGGGTGAAGGCAGATCATAGTCATCTTGCAGGATTATTATACCCCCATGATATACCACATCATAAGTTGTAAGGTCCATAAAACACGCTTACTAAAAATAACTGCCAATAGCAAATCGATACCGAAATAATTAAATAGTATAAGATGATTATTTAATGGCGCTAAAAGGAAATAATCAAATACTTCCATCATTATTTTCAAATGCAAAACTTACATACATTAATGGGTCAATATGTATATCAAACAAGACTGTGCCTTACAAAATTGAGCCATGTAGGCTTATGCAATAGCAATACATATAAATTCAAATATTGTAATGTAAAGTAAGGAAACGACAAGCCCATAAATGCATCCACAAAAGAACCATAACACAATGATTTTCAAGAGTGGAAAACCCTCGTAGGGATGAAAAACCACTCGTAAAATGCCTCACTAAATTAATGAAATGCCTCTCTAGCAGAGCCTCACTGGCTACAAAACCTCATTGGTTACAAGTCGTTTCACTAGTAATGATCGTATTGTCTCACTGACATGACCATTTACAACTTCACTACACTTTTTTGAATAATAAAGCAATCAACTACATAGGATCACTTTGTTTCTCTACATAACATTTATCTCCTTAATATGATCACATTTCACATCCTAAGATTCATAAGAACTATAATCTTTAACATGTTAGATAATAACCCCGTAATTTTGCATATAGATCTTACAAGATATTCATTTCAAGATTATGATTTACAACTTCAAAATATATCTCCGTAAATCATTGAACAAGAAACAGTGACAAGTCATTGTTTATATAATAACAGATGCAATGCTACCACTTGTCATCAAACAAAACCATCAAATAAACCCTTTCAATTGTTCTCATATATAGCCATAAAACTGTCAGTCTATCATTTTCCCAAGAAATATAATCCTTACCACATACATAACCAATTATCCATGATGAAGCCTCAAATATGATCACCAAATGATTGTTAAGGGTTCATAAATACTCAACTAGAATTTAATATGCCTCTACATGACTATACAATCTTACCATCTACTAAAATTGATATAAAAAAAATCATATATAACATTTTCTTCAATTGGAAGATCCTATTCCAATTTCCTCAAATCATGTAACTTTATACTAATTAAATTATTCATTGAATGAATCTATCTCGTCAAACAACTTGAGATAAATTATCACATAATATTCATACTAAAATTCATAATTTTTCATAAAACTTATCTCGAAGTAATCTAGGCTATAACTTAATTTTAGCTCTAGTGAATTTTACAAGTCTATATCTATGTTTGGTTTGAGGTCATCCTATCTAACGACATATCACCTACCTTATATTCCTATATATCCTCTTTACATTATGTCATTATGTCTTATCTTTAATACTATTTATAAAGATCAAGATATGATCATATATATATATATATATATATATATATATATATATATATATATATATATATATATAAACAATTGACAATTAAATACATTAATATTTCCTTGAATTCAAGAGGAAAATCATAATACTGTTAAATGGCAATCTATATATATTAGTATCATCTTAATTAAATGAGGGATATAATTCTAATTAACCATGGCGACTTCCATTCATTATCATCAATATAATTTTTGGTGAATGATAAAAACTATTTTAGTATACAGATATCGCTGGTAAATTTCACAACATATATTGGCAAACATAATAAACCCACCTATATAGATTGCAGGCCAACAATTGTAAAAAGTAACTAGTTTTAAATTTATACCCAAACATGGAGGCGCGGCCTACCACCAGGGCGTGGTAGCTGCTGGGAACAACACTTTACAAAGCATTAAAGGTAAGGAGAAGGCATGCAAGACATGCATTGGTAGTCGCCTAAAAAGAATGGATGGAACCTATGCCTTATAAAGACAGAAACACACAAAGGTAGAATCATGTACATGCAAATCATCAATGGTCATGATCATGGATTGATATGATGGCATGATGCGTTTTTAAAAAAAAGGACTTTAAGGTTGTGTTGGTTGACCATCCCAATGAAAGAGGAAGCAAAGACAAGCAGGTTAATCGCTTGATGAAATATTTCAAGAGACGCCTTTATATCAGTTGTTCATGCATGTGAAACGTGGGAGCTTAAACATGGCTCATGATCTATTTGACAGAATTCCTCAAAGGATCATGGACTAAATGGATACCATCGATTGCATGGAGTGTATAGAATAGATTTATAGCAACATGCTTACGAATCAAGAAGGACCTTTTATGCACTCATCAAATTTGATGGGAAGGCCCAAGAAACTTCAAAACTAATCTGACTCTCAACCTCCTCGCCTGAGCCGTTGTGAGAGCTATCGTACAAGTGAAGGATGATCATAAAAGCATAAGGGACTCGTCGGATTTTAGATAGAAATGCACACAAAACACGGAAGCATAAACAAGGCATGTGATTTGATTTTATAAATGCCTCATGGAAATGCAATATCAAGGAATGTCGTGATTGCAGGGTATGATCATACATAAAAAAATAATTTCAAAGTAAACTTTAAACACTCCCAAGAAAAAAGGAATTAGAAGGATGAGGAAACTCACACACAGTTGCATCTGATATTCATGAAGCCAAACTTTGTTTCCATTGTGAGCATCCTCCCAGCACACCATGTTACCAAATTTTGTGTCTTAAACAAATTATGGACATCCACCAACGTTTATACTGATTTTTAGATTAAGCCAAGAGAGCACAAGAAATCTATTATGTAAAATGGCAATTTCTAAGAGAGCCTCATCTTAGAGAAATTACTTGTTCAATGAGAAAATAAGGTACAAAGTGCTTAAGAGCAATGGTCCTTGATTACCCAAGGCACATAACTGCTAATTCAACTTATTTTTGAACAGTTTTGAGAAGAATAACCAGCATCCTATCTCTTCAAGAAGGATGGTTGGAGAGCCCATTGTGAATGAATCTTCTCATTTAATATAGTTTGTTTCTATATTTTTCTATTTCTTAGATTTTTGTTTTTATTTTATCCTTTTGTTTTCTTTTACGATTTTTTTTTGCCTTTCTCTTTGTTTTTCCTTCTATTTTTGATCTCTTTCTACTTTTTTTAATTCCAACTTTACAATCTTGTTATTATCTTGATAAGGCTTAAAAGAATTTAGAAATATTATCACAAACGAATATATGTATATATTTATTTTATCTTTCCTAATAATTATAAAATAATCTTTATAAGATAGAAAAACATAAAAGATAATGCATCATTATCTATTCCAAACCTATCAAATTATTTAAATAATTATTCTGAAATAATTGCCATTAACCTATAACAACTATTATCAACCAAACAAATGATTATTCTAATGCAAATGTAATTATTAATGCAACTAAATATTTTAGTCTGATCAACCAAATTAATTATCAAATTATTTTTCACACACACATATAAACTGATGCAATGAAACTATGTGATGTGCACAGATTCCTTTCACCAAAAGTCTCCATCCATTGGCTAGACACCTCCTCCTCGATGATACTCTCTCTTTGTCGAGAGTATGTTCCTATTACACACATGAGTTAGAGCTTGGTCAACGATCGTTAAAATAGTAATATTAAACTGAAAATTAACTACTAAAAATAAGGGTCGTGACATAAATAGTAGGTCATTAGCATGGATTTTATACAAGGATTTCCTACAACACTTTATAGTCATAACAAAATAATGGTGGTAATTGTCAAACTTACCAAGGTTGCACACTTCATAGCAGGAAATATAACAAATGATGCTCCAACTTTAGGTAAATGTTTTGTGAAGGAAATCTTTAGATTACATGGAGTTCCAGAAAAGATCATATTTGATAGGGATGCTAGGTTTACTTCAAGGTTTTGGAAAACTCTTCAATAAGCTTTGGGAACACAGTTAAAATTTAGTACAACATATCACCTCAAGATAGATGGCCAAACTGAAAGGACAAATCAGATTGTGGAAGACCTACGAATGTACTATATGGACCAACAATCTAAGTGAGAAGAATATCTACCACTATTTGAGTTTGCATACAATAACTCTTTTCAAGCCTCCCTAGGGATGGCTCCATTTGAAGCACTTTGTGGAAAAGCTTTTTGAACACCTTTGAGTCAAGATAATCTTGAGGATAGAGTGATAATTGGACCAGATATGTTGGAGGAAATGGAAAATCAGATCAAGTCAATTAGATAGAGGTTAAAGGAAGCAACAGTCAGACAAAAGAGTTATGCAGATAAGAACAAAACACATAGGGAATTTGCAGTGGGAGAAAAAGTATTCTTAAGGGTTAGGCCATATATAAGCTCTATAAGTTTTGGTAAGAAGGAAAATTTTGCACCCCGTTATGTGGGACCTTTTGAAATACTATAAAAGATAAACCCGGTTTCCTAGAAACTAGCCCTACCTCCCCAACCGAGTTGTATCCATAATGTTTTCCATATATCGCTTCTTAAGAAGTATGTGCCTAATGAGAAACATGTTTTGAATTGGAATGCGTTGTAGATCCAAGAGCTCGATAGAATAATGATAGATCAATACAAAAATCTTAGAGAGGCGCTAGTACCAATTGCACAAAAAGGTGGTTGACCAAAGAAAAGTACAGTGGGATCCATATGATGAAGCAATACTAATTGAGAAGATACAATCAATTTACAACAATCATTTCCTCTATTGTTTTAAGAACTGTTTAGATACTATTGAAACATATATTTTCGGGACCCTATGGACTACTCTTACACTTCTAGGGTTTTTCACTTAAAAGGAGAGAGATAGGGCCAAAAATGCTAATGTATCACTCAAATTAAGATGTGTGTGATGTAAATGAACTTAACAAAATGCAATTAACTAATTTGAATAACCTAAAATGAATGCAAAAGTGCAATTACAAATATGTTTGAAAACACATTGTGATATGCAAACAACTATGTAAATGAAGGAATTATGCAGAACAAAAAGAGTTGGGATGAAACAAAGTGCACTTGGGAAAAGTTTGATGATTATGGAGTGTTCTGGATGCTGATTAATTTTACTAATTTTTCATAGTGGGACTCATTCGCCCAGCGTGGCGAATCAGTCCACCTTCTGGTGAAAAACTATCGGGAGCTGATTTCTGTCTGTCGAGATCTGAAATCTGACAAAACTCAAGTTTCTAGTACTAAGGTGGGACTCATTCACCACAAGTGTCGAATCAGTCCTCCCCCAAATTCCTAAAAAATTGGAAGACAACTTTGCAACACCAGATCTGAGAATGTTTGCTTTTTGGGTTGCCGAAGTCAAATCTGCAGAAAATGGACAAATAACTCTCTCCAAGCTTGATTTTGACTTAAGTTGACTTGAAGCACCTAGTTGAATTGAAAATAACTCTTCAACACCTAATAAACCTGTCAAATCTACAAACAAAGGGTTGCAAATAAACAAGCAAAAGGGGAAAAATGATTAGGGGTTAGTGAATAGGGGTTTGCCTTGGTCAAACCCCACTTATGGTAATTAAACCCTTGAAAAGATAATGAAATAAAAGAGAAAGATAAACTAATAACATGCAAATGCTATCAACTCACCTAACTCTTGATGTTGCAAATCTAGAGTAATGTCAATGGCAGCTTCTTTGAAAGTGCTTGAATTGTTGATGTAAAATGCTTGAATGATTGAAATGTGGAATTGAATCCTTGAATGAGTGAAGAGATTGTAGGAGATGTAAAATGAGGTGAAAATAACATATTTATCAATCTAATCTGCCGACATCAAGTGATTTTGAATAAAATCTGAAAGGAAATTTGAAATATTTTGAATTTGGGGCCAAGGGGGACTCATTCACCACCCATGGCAATGGGTCCCACCTAGGACCTAAAAACATGTGTTAGGAAAAATGTTGTGTTTAATATTATTTGTATCAGGGATAATATGCAAAAATACATAATTAAGTCATATGAGGGCATAAAAGACAAAATAAAGCATGAGAAGGGTGTAAATAGTGAAGATGTGCCTAGAAAAGTGTGAAGTTGTTACAAGACTTTACAACACTTCATATAGGACTTGTTGATGAGTAGAAAAGGTGATTTTTAGGTGAATTACATTAAAATAAAATTAGAAGAATGTAGAAATCTCTTACAACACTTCACAACACCTTCACAAGACATTGTTCTTTAAGTTTTAATACCTAAATACGCATGTTCAAACAATGATACAACATAAAATCAAAGCAACATAGTTCCAAAACCATGAAACAAGACCTAAAAGGCCATGAAAATGATAAGGGACCATTTTCTATGGCACATTTAGCCCAACTAGTGAGAGGATGAACCTGCTTCAAATTCACACTAAAGTAGCCATGAACATCAAGGGGAGGGTTCAAATACACTTACGTTAGCAAGATGGAATGACAACAATCAAGAGAGATGATCAAGCCCCTAGGATGAAGATCTCATGGAAAACTAAGCATAAGAACAAAAGAACACACAAGTGTTGAAATGAATTGGATGAAGCTTCTATCGTCAATCCAACTAGTTGTGGAAAGAGATCTAGGCTAATTGTTTGAAAAAGAGAATGTGTACTCACTTTGGGGCCACGAAACTAGTTGTCCGCGGGGTGAGAAGGACCAACTGTATACTCACTTTGGGGCCACAGAACTAGTTGTATGGGTGAGAAAGCCCAAAAAGTAAGAAACATACACTAGTTGGTATGCACTCACAAACAAAAAAGTGGCTTATGGGGAAAAGTCATGCCGCTAGGTGGGCTTCCCGCTCAACCATGTCAAAGTTATACCCACTCGATAACTTTAACAAGGCACCACAAGGAAAAATGATAATGAACAAAAAGGAAAGGTACCACAGTCTTGCAAGGTGGAAAAAATGTAAAAATGTAAAATGTAAATTGCAAAAAGTGTAAAATGTAAAATGTTCGAAGGAGTCTTGTTTAGTTCATGCAAGGTCAATCACTTAGGGAACATTGTGCGTAATGTCTCCAAGAGAGGACCAATCAAAGAATAGTATATTCACAACTTAGGGGATGTAGTGCATCACATCATACCACCAAGAGGAATGTAATATGCTAAGTAAATCGCACTTATGAAGGACATCACACCCAATTTCATCCACAAAGTGACAAACACATCATATAAACGACAAGGCTACACTAGGAACCAAGAATGCCAATGAAATAATGGTAATGTATGCCCCCCACTTTAAAGGAATTGCTACACATCGTTCTATGAGCAATTACTTTAAAGTAGTGAAAGAAAGAAAATGCAAAAAGAAAACAAGACATGAGAGCCAACCTAGAAATCCCTATGCCAAGTCATATATTTCAAAGTTAGGCTACATCATGTCAAGGAAAATGAAAAATAAAGAAAGGGAGTTGCCCCCTAGAAAAGAAAATACACCAAACACATAAGGGATCTATAGATTTGGGGTCAGTATGTTCGTTGCTACAATGTGTTTATGAAAGATCTCAGAACTGCCATCATTCCCCAAAGCACATAGAACTGGAAGAATGACACAAAGAGAGCGAAAACAAAGGAAAACCAAAGTTCATTTTGGGTCAACATGGAAGAGACATTGCAATCTCGATGCTTTGCATTGTCCCCAAAAGGAAAACACAAGCGAAAGAAAAATGAAAACGAAAAGGAAAAATAAAATGAAAAAGCTTTTGGGTCAACATGAAGGAGACATTTCGGTCTTAATGCCTTGCATCATCCCCAAAAGGAAAACACAAAACAAAGGCGAAAAATAAAATTACCTTGTGGGTCAACATGGAAGAGACATAGGGCGTCTCTATGTTGTGCGTCATCCCCAAAAGGAAAACACAAAACCAAAAAGAGAAAAAGGCAAAGCACAACGAATAGAAGAATAGAGGTACAAATAGAATAAGTGCACAAAGAGAGAGAACATCAAATGCACGATACGGGGGGACACAATACACACATGAAAAAGAGAAAAGTAAAAAGGCTAGTTAGGCGAATGCAAGTCAACCATCTAACAGGTCATCCATCTCCCAATCATGTTCAGTGTAATGCGAGGGTGGTTGACTATCCAAAGGAATGATTGCAAGCGCCAAACCAGGAGTTGTACCAGGTCCTTCACTTGGTGGAGAGGATGTGTCATTTAAGCTCATTGTAGATGAAAATAAAGAAGTTAAATCATTATGCACTTCTTCATCAATTTTGGAAATTTCCACATCATCATCACCATCATCATTATCATCAAGATTTATTAAAATAGGAGGATGAAGGGTGATTTCTAAAGATGGATGTATCAAAAGTTGAGGTTGTTGAATTGGTTCAATTTGCTACAATTGTTGTAGTGGACTATCATGTGGTGGGTCAGGAGGAGGGTGGTTATCTATTACTTCTATCAAAGTTAAAGGTTTATTTTCTTTATCTTCTTCTATGCGAGATTGACGAGCAAGGAGACGACAACAACACATTTGTTCCCTAGCACCGTAGTTTCATTTAATTTTGTTTTGAAGTTGTTAAGGTGTAAGAGCGGATTGAGTCATCATAGGTTCTTCTACTTCTGAAGATGGAAGAATAGAAGAAACCGAAGAAGAGGGATCAACCACTTTCTCTTTTGCTTTGTAAACTTGTTTAAGGCGAGGATGCTTAGTGGGGATTGTTTCATATTCCCTTGGTCATTTAAATGATGGTGGGGAAATCTCAAGTGATGATTGTTCAGGAGGTTTAATGGGTTGGTCAATGTCAGACTGAAGTTGAAGCATGATTTCGTCTATGATAGGGGGTGCGGAAGTGGATGGGGATGAGTTACGAAGAGATAATTTGACTATCTTTTTTGCTTTAAACTTTTCATAGGCTATGAGAAAGAAATCCTTGTGAGGGGTGATGGGTTCCATAGGTGTAGGCCAAAATGCTTCTAATGAGAATTTACCTTTGGAAGATAAAGGATTAAAGCCACTATGATGTATGGTGACTATCTCATTGTCATGTGGAAACTTCAAGCACTTATGAACAACTGATGGGACATCTTTCATTGAGTGTAGCCAAGGGAGATCTAGCCACAAACGAAATTGGTCAGATTGTAGAATAATTGAGAATGTTACTTCCAAATTTTTAGGTCCTATTTGTAAGGGTAGCATGATCAATCCAATCGTAGGGCATGTAAAACCATTATGTGTGTTTAATCCATGTAGTTGTTTTATTGTAATCATCTTGATATAGTTTGTGTAATACCAAAAAACTCTTCTATGATCACATTGGCACCACAAGTGGGATCTATTAATATCCTATTAGTGGGCTTATCATAGATTCGACCAACTATATAGAGAGGACCATCATGAAGTTTTTGGAGTATGTATTTAGTAGAAAAAGTAATATCAAGGGATTTTGTGGTTTGGCCCTTATGAGGGATAACGTCTATCGTAGCCACAAGATTATCCATAGGACTAGCTTGGGTAACAACAAGAGTTGTATCATGTTGTTCATTATTTGTATCAACAGTCATTACATCAGGCTTGGAAGGTTCACTAGCCTTAACAAACAAGGTAGTATGTTTTGACATAGGATTGGTGAAAATTTGTAAATTCTGGTTAAGAGGTGCAATAGACTTATTGCCTTGATCATTAACACCTGAAATGGTCAATTCACTTGGATCAATGAGGTCTTGAACTAAATGTTTAAGATGCTTACAAAGTTCAGTGTCATGGCCATTTTGACGATGAAAGTGACAATAAGCATTATGTTTGAATGTAGGTGGTAATGGTTGGTTTGGATCAAGTGGTCGAACAAGTGGTAAAGTGAGCATGCATTTTTGGATTAATTGGTTCATTGTTTGATAGAGGGTATCAAGTAAAGGAGTGAAATGTCTGTTTGGATCTCCATAATGATAAGGCACGGCTGCCCTAATAGCAACCACTTGATTTAGAACGGATTGGGTTTGTTGTGGTTGAGGTTGAGGAGGCAGATTAAATTGTAAAAATCCTCTATTAGGTTTGCGAAAGTTTTGTGTGTTGTGTTGGTTTTGATTGGTGTTTTTCAGGTTTGTCAACTCAGTTGGAAGTGGATTTTGAATCATGACTTGAAACCAAATTTTGGTAGTCACATAATGTTGTACATAAATGCATGAATGAAGGGAATTTCATCATGGCGAGTTTATCTTGAAGGTTGGTTTGAAAATTTTTGATAAACATTTTCTGCAGATGTGCATCGAGAATTTTGACATCAATTTGAGCATATAAGGATTGGTAGCGTGAGATGAAATTCGTCACTTTTTCATCCGTTTTTTGTCTACATCTCATAAGGTCAACCATTGTCTTTTTAGGTGTCATGTGCACTTGAAAGTTACTAATGAAAGCATCCACCAATTCATTAAATGAACAAATGGAATGATTAGGCAAGTTGGAAAACCATTCTAAGGCAGTGTCCTTCAAAGTCCTTGGAAATTTTTTTGCTAAAATTTTATCATCAAGGAAAAAGTCACTACACAAAGCAGAATACACATTAACATGATTGATGGGATCTCTTTTTCCTCCATATTTCTCAAACCGAGGCATTTCCATCCCTTGTGGCATCAAGGTACATAATATTTCTAAGGATAAGGGACTACTACGGACATGATATGTGGTTGGAGTGGATTGACCTTGACTGATGTTGGAAAGTTGATGTTGCATAGATGAAAAAGTAGTGAGAAGTTGTGTAAGAAGAGGATCGAGGTATGTGGGTTGAGGTGGAAGGGAAAATGGTGATGGAGTGTAAGTGATGTTGGGAGAAGTGAAAGGAATGCTAAGAGGTGTGAAAGTAGTAGAAGGGACTTGTGATGCCACAAAGGAAGTAGGAATGCTAGTGGAAATTGGGAAAGAAGTAGCCTAAGGCATAGTTGTATGGACTTACAGATTTGTATAATTTGGGATGGAAGCAATGGTTGAAGGGGGAGGAACTTGAGGTGCTCCTTGGCTTATAGGAATGGTTGCGGATTGGATGTTTGAAGAGGCATGTTTATTGTAAATCTTAACAATTTTCTTCATCACTTGCAAACCATCATCACTTTCAATCAAACGATGAAGATTCTCAATGGTAGGTATGGAATTTGTAGAAATGTTTTCAAGTGACAAGTCTTGTTGTAAATTTGCAAAGTCCTCATGAATATTAATGACTTTTTCTTGCGAGAGGGAATTGGTTTGGCTATCAACATGCATGGGATGGAAAGGTGAAGGCATGGAAGTGGTATTGTTAGGGCCTAATGCACAATTGTCCATACTAGGAGTAGGAGCTCGTCAGATCCCAAGGTCCACAATGAAAGTGCTATCGCGGGATGCCATGAGTCTAGAACTTCGTCTCACTAAAGTATTATCAACGAGGCACCAAACACTCATGCAAATACCACAAAGGAGGGGTGAATGCCAATGCAAGGTAATCTAAAGCTCTAAAATGAAAATAACAAAAAATATGATAACTGTAATAGAGAACTAACTACAAAAAATAGAAATGCAAATAAATGGCAGAAAAATGCTAAAAATGTTGTTTAACAAGTGCAGAGGGACTGATTTGCCCTGGGTGGCGAATGAGTCCCAATATGAAGTTTTTTAATGTTTTTCAAAAAAATTAAGATGATTTAAATTCTCTACAGTATGAAATTGTCAAATGTAGAATGCAGATTTTGATTGTTTTCAATTGGATGTAATGCAAAACTGAAACCTAGATGAAGTTTTCACTAATGCAAAAATGAAAAGTCCTAGAATGCAATAACAAATCAATGTCTTAATTGAATGCTAATGCAAATGGAAACTAAGATGTAATATGTGAATGCAATTAGAAATTCAAAGTGTTCAAAATTCGGGTTCACCAAAATGAAACATAGATTTTTGGGACCCTATGGACTACTCTTACACTTCTAGGGTTTTTCAACTAAAAAGTGAGAGATAGGGCCAAAAATGATAATATATCACTCAAATTAAGATGTGTATGATGTGATGTGATGTAAATGAACTTAACCAAATGCAATTGACTAATCTAAATAACCTAAAATGAATGCAAAAGTGCAATTACAAATATGTTTGAAAACACATTGTGATATGCAAACAACTATGTAAATGAAGGAATTATGTAGAACATAAAGAGATGGGATGAAACAGAGTGCACCTGGGAAAAGTGTGATGATTATGGAGTGTTCTGGATGCTGATTTATTTTACTAATTTTTCACAGTGGGACTCATTCGCCTAGGGTGGCGAATTAGTCCACCTTCTGGTGAAAAACTATCGAGCGTTGATTTCTGTCTGTCGAGATTTGAAATCTGACAAAACTCAAGTTTCTAGTACTAAGGTGGGACTCATTCACCACAAGTGGTGAATCAATCCTCCCCCAAATTCCTAAAAAATTGGAAGACAACTCTGCAACACCAGATCTGAGAATGTTTGCTTTTTGGGTTGCTGAAGTCAAATCTGCAGAAAATGGACAAATAACTCTCTCCAAGCTTGATTTTGACTTAAGTTGACTTGAAGCACCTAGTTGACTTGAAAATCACTCTTCGACACCTAATAAACCTATCAAATTTACAAACAAAGGGTTGCAAATAAACAAGCAAAAGGGGAAAAATGATTAGGGGTTAGTGAATAGGGGTTTGCCTTGGTCAAACCCCACTTTTGGTAATTAAACCCTTGAAAAGATAATGAAATAAAAGAGAAAGATAAACTAATAACATGCAAATGCTATCAACTCACCTAACTCTTGATGTTGCAAATCTGGAGTAATGTCAATGGCAGCTTCAAAGTGCTTGAATAGTGCTTGAATTGTTGATGTAAAATGCTTGAATGCTTGAAATGTAGAATTGAATGCTTGAATGAGTGAAGAGATTGTAGATGTAAAATGAGGTGAAAATCACATATTTATACAATTCTTATGCCTTAGTATCTATTCATAGCTCATCACAGGCCGACATCAAGTGATTTTGAATAAAATTCTGAAAGGAAATTTGAAATATTTTGAATTTGGGGCCAAGGGGGACTCATTCGCCAGCCATGGCAAATGGGTCCCACCTAGGACCTAAAAACATGTGTTGGTAAAAATGTTGTGTTTAATATTATTTGTTGGGATAATATGCAAAAATACACTTAATTAAGTCATATGAGGGCATAAAGAGACAAAATAAAGCATGAGAAGGGTGTAAATAGTGAAGATGTGCCTAGAAAAGTGTGAAAGCTTGTTACAAGACTTTACAACACTTCATAATAGGACTTGTTGATGAGTGAAAAGGTGATTTTTAGGTGAATTGCATTAAATAGAGTCTAGAAGAATGTAGAAATGTCTTACAACACTTCACAACACCTTCACAAGATGTCATTCTTTAAGTTTGAATACCTAAATAAGCATGTTCAAGTCATGATAAAACATAAAATCAGAGCAAAATAGTTCCAACACCATGAAACAAGACCTAAAATGCCATGGAAATGACAAAGGACCATTTTTCTATGAAACAACTATATTTCTTTCTTGTTTTAAAATGCTTTTAGACAATATCTCCTTACTCTTATAAACTTATCAATAGGTGCATCAAGACAATGCACAATTAAGGGGGGAGGATGTCACAACCTCTCTCTCTACTTTTTTGGTTAACTATGATGCTAATTTAATTATCTTTATGAATGAAACACGTTCTAAAAGGGAGTTGACTCATAAATAATAAATGTCATATTTCACATGTTATTAAGCTTTAAGGCACGTGCATGCTCACAAATTAATGCTCATAAACTAAAATACTTACCATGTCTCCAAAACCTATGCCACTTAGATTTGAGGCATTGGTTATTAATTGGGAAATCTAAAAAAACTTTAAATTTGAATAAATGACCATGCATACCTGCCGACCAAGCTACAATGCATCATCCACGAGCCGCCTAATGTCGACTTCACTCAATCCATATTATTCACAAGGATTGTGATTCAACTGCCATAATAAATTTTGAAGCTAACTCCTACTGTAGTTTGGAATGAATTTAATACAATTTTATCTATAAATATAATGGATGAAATTGTGTTGGGCAAGTACTTCAGTTCTATATTCTAATTTTTTTTATCATTTTGAATCATCTAGGATTGGAGACAACCTTCATTCTCAATGGTCTTCATTCTTATAAGAAGCGAGCTCCAGAAGCTTGATTCATAACTGTAAGTGTAGAGCATTCTAGAGTCTGAGGAAAAGGAATTGAAGCAACCTAGGTGACTTATTCACTGCCCCACCTCTTGGATTTGTATCAAGGGAAAATTTCATTAGGTAGGTAACTTAGCCATTTAGTTTGGTTTCAGCAAATTTGATCTTCCATTGTCTCTCTGTCAAATATATATTGATAAAAACAAGTGATTGCAAATTGGTAAGATCTTGTAAGCCTACATAGACCATGAATATATGTAGATTTTGCCTGTTTGAGTCAATTGGGATATTTAGTTAAGTCGATTTACACTTGCATACAATGTAATACCATTCTATACAATTGATCTTCCTTATTTACTTAAAATGTGACTTCCATAATAAAGAATTGACCTTGTATCTTGACAAATAGATCATGCATTAACGAGGGCTTTATTTAAATGTCTAAATTTTACTCTAAGAAAGATTATGGTCTGTGGTAAATTCCATAAAAATATGTATTAATGGTTTATGATTACATATAGAAAAAAAGAATAACTATGTATTATTTAAAAATCACTTCAAATTCAGTCCAACTTATGAAAGATCACTATTTGTCATAACCAATAAACCCATTTCAATTAACTTGGCTGGTGTTGTTCTCGTTTGGATAATATCTGCCACTATATCTTAGTTCTAAGGCAGGAGTTTAATGTTGTTTTTATCAATCTAGATTGAATGATCAACTCAACACAACTGCTAAACTCAAATCCATGAAAATTTAATGGTCATAACTACCAAGATCATTGTAAGGATTTAGTTCATACTATGATCTCTTAAACTAAACAAAAACTTACATCAAAAGAAATGCTAGAGATCATTTACAGAAGATTATCAATCGATAGGCATAATGGATCATCAATCAATCTACTTTAATATATTGCACAACAATAATCACCTGTGATTCATTATGTAGGAAATCATAAACACCAAACTACATACATATATTATTTTCATTTTATATCATTTAAAATTTAAAATAAAGGTACAACAGTCCTCTCTAACATTGCTTTCATCAAGAGAGCAATATTTTATCACTGTAAATTCTTTAATCTAGGTCTATATAGTACTTATGTTGATTTGGTGTACAAATATAGATATATTGTGTGGTGTATATATATCCATTATGATCTAATCCGTTAAGAAGTCTTATAAAAAAAAAACTTGGACAAATGTAATTGTTATCTAGTCTAGATAGACTTGGAAATTTTCAATATAATCGATCTAAATATATTATTAATCCAAAACCATGTAATAATATCGATAAAATTCTCTTGACTATAGCTAGTCAAACCCTAGAACCTATAAAGTAGAATAAATTAATAAATAAATAAAAGTTTCCTAATCATTTATTAATATTGCTCCTTGGCCAGCTAAATTGAAGCATACGAGTTCTTTTTTTATTCTAGTAAATCTTCTATTAACACATATTTGGTCTAGGCTCTTAAATTTCAAATATAGAGAAAGTGAAACCTCTTCATACGTAGAAGTAATCTTCTATAAATAATAGAAAACATAGGAACTTTATCGAATAGCCCTAATTAAGTGTTGGATAAATATTTTATTACATTTCATAATATAGTCATTGTATTTTTTATTTCCTAATGCAACATAAACTATCTAGACAATAGAGATATGAGTTTGAAAAGATAGGACACTAGTACAAAAACAACAATATATGACTATATAAACTACTAAAAATTGCATATAAATGACTAATTTTGGTCACATGACTATTAGTAGTTTATTCCGGTCATTTATAACATGACCAAATTTATGACTAAACTATTTTAGTCATTTATTTAGTCATTGATTTGTTCATTGATTTGGTCATTGATTTAGTCATTGATTTAGTTGTTAATTTAGTCATTAATTGTTGTTAACTGGTCATTTATTTAGTCATGGTAGTGATTTATTTAGTCATATGTTTAGTCATTAATTTAGTCATATACTTAGTCATATATTTAGTCATTAATTTAGTCATTTAATCATATATTTAGTTATTAATTTAGTCATTTAGTCATTGATTTAGTAGTATATTTAGTGTATTTTTAATTGCCATCATTTGGTAGTTTATTTTATTAATAAAAATGATCACTTATCAACTATTTAAAATATTTGCACAATAAAACAACAATGAGAAGGAAAAAATAGCTTATTTTATTAATCAAAAAGATGTTACATACAACTGTGTAAGTTTGAAAATGGAGTTACAATTTGTTGTCCCAACATGAAAGAACTTGAAAGATTACAATACATTCACTAACTCATTTGACTGCAAAATTCGACGAAACTGTTTGAAGAAATATGTAAAATTCGATGTTCGTCAGGTGCTTGTAAAATTTGATGTGTAATTTTCAATTTTTTGAAAGTTTATCTCCGACGTTCGTCAAAATTTCGACGAACCTGGGGTTCATTGAAATGTCGGCTATCATTTTCGTCGAATTTTCGACAAACATGAAAAATAGAAAAAAATCAAATTGTGGCCAATATAAAGAAAAGTGAGTTTGCCCCTGATTTATTGCGACAATGTTTTGCTCTATTTGAGATAGTTTGTGGAGAACTAAGGACGATTTTCTTGGAAAAAATCAGAAAAAATTCAAAATATCGCTAGATTGAGGGTAGTCATTATCTTTTTGCATAATTCAATTGTGAAGTCAGATTTGTAGTTGCAGGTTTGAAAATCATATTTTAAAGCAACATCTCATCAGATTTCATTTTTAGAGGTTAAGGGTTTTGAGAATTTCATGTCCAGATTTAGTTGTGTGGAATCACCATAAGATCACAACCAAGGAATAGATTCTTGTGTCTGTAATTATGTGATCCATAACTCTATTGGTCATGTGGCACAGTTGTGCTATAACAAATACAAGATGCATTCATGTGTGACCCAAGTTTAATTTGGCTATCTTGATAGAAATGGAGGCACTCATATAATGTAGTTAATTCAGGTTGTATAATGTATGTGTCAATCATCATTGGGTGCATTAAGGTTGTCTCAAGTTTAACAGGTTATGATATAATTATAGCATGATTGAAGAGTGATTACCTCTTGCTGCAATAAAGAGCCTATAACTCTAATTGATATGCAGAGTGGTTGTGTTATATCAATTATGTAGTGCATTCAAGCACAACCCATGTTTAATGGGTTATTCTAGAGATTGATCAAGATTTTCTAAACCTTATGAATGTTACTTGACATATATTTGCATAATCTCAAATTCATTCAGAGGCTTTTGAAGTATCAATGTATCCTATATAGGGTTTAGAATGATTTCTTTTAATTAAAAAAATAAATAAATGATGTATTTCTCTGTAATTAGATAATGTGGAGATCTCCTAAATTTGCCCCAACACACTATCCTCTTTGGCACTGTATTAATTACTCCAGCTACTAGGGTTTTGCATGTGACATATTTAACATCTTCATGACCGTGGCTTTTAAATAGATCTTAGTCTTTGCTTTAATCTTTTTCATGGTAACCCTTAAGTTCCATAATCCACCTTCAATCTCTTCTAAGAATGTTATTTTAAGCTAGACTGCATAGTATGCATAGAAAGCAAGTCTTTCATACTTGCCATTGTTCCAAACCACCACTCACTTCCTTGCTTAAAATGTTGCCTCCATAAGCACAATAACATGTTTTAAAATCATGGTTGCCAGTGATTGACCATTAAGGTCAGCACTTTCATCATGAAGATACAATGAGATTTTTGTCTTCAAACTCAAGGCATTATGGAAGATAACAGTGTGAATTGTTTGTTGTGTACGATTTGATTTTCTTGCACATTTATTGCTTTGCTAACTTCTTTTAAGACTGGGTATTGCACCCTCAACTGCAATCTCAAACAGCTCACTCACTATCACTTGAAGATTCCTTTCATGAGCATCCTTCTATAAAATCAAACTATGCTCTATAGACTGCCTACTTACTATAGGGGACTCGTTGTTTCATGGTATTGTAGTTCTTAAGATCCTTCAACCTTATTGATACTACTTCACAGTCCACAAGGTATTATTCACTATTCTTCCATCTTTGATGAGTCTCAAAACACTGCTCAAACATGCAATCCACTACCTCCATTATACATTAATAGCTAAAAAGAAACATTGAACCTATGATTACCACTATTACTTCATTTGGACAGTCATTCCCTGCTTGCATTTGCCTTGTCTAACACTACCAAAAGAATTTGAAAAACCTTTAAGGTCAGCAAGGGGGTAAGGAAACTCACTGTTAAAATCTTCACTTTACTATGCAAGGTTTGAGCTTTATTATGTTGTCACTGCTCAAGCTCTTTTTGACTGTCACATCTCAAATAAATGTCATTCTTCTTACCGTAGATTGCATTTGCAAATGTTACTAAGCTACATAGTGTGCTTGTTATTGACTACAATTTTTAGATTGCAAGATTTTGTTATTACCTACAATGTCTCAATGTTTCTAGTATTGCAACCTGACTAATCCGCCATAGTTATTGTTTATGTTTTTACGGAGGCCTAAGGTTTGTACCCTAATCATGCTCTTACCAATGCTTCTATTGTTTTCTATTAGGAATCTCTCAATGTTGAGGGCCCTAGAGATAAGCTCATCATAAAAAGTGACACATTGCATCTTTAACTAAAATGATAAATCCGTATTGACATTAGCAATGATGATTCCGACTTGTTGCTCCTTAGGAATGGGTCATTTGCTCTTACTAGCTCGCTACCTCCATTGTTGTATGAAGTTTGTGATCAAGTTCAATATTCTGATTTTATGAGTCTTAACGGTTGGAAATCATAGTAAAATCAGAATTTAATAAGTTTTGGAATTAACATTTTAAAGTGTTTTTTGGGGTTATTAACTTCAGACTATCTTCTCTTTTGCAGGGGTGGTTGCATGCCAAAAAATTTTGGTGTAAAATATCAAAATTATTAGATTATGTTACCTATCTATGAATAAAAATTATTGGAGTGTGAGTTTGATTTTTTTAAAGATCTAAATAGTCAAGCTTGGTAAAGAAAAATCATGTCAGATAATATTAGTCCAGAATAAAATGAAGAGACACTTGATAGATTGTGGGCTAGATTGAAAAGAAAGGGTGATGGAAAATGCTATTGTCCTTGCAATAATTGCAAGGGTTTAAAGACGATATGATTTTTAATCACAACAGCTGAGAAATATTGTAGGCATCATAGTCACGTTGAAGGGGGGCATGATTATCGTCCATTGGTAAGTTGTTCATTATATGTGTTTATATTGATTGAATTTATAAATTTTTATATCGTTTTAACATTTATATATATATATATAATCACTTGATCATGATCATGGTTTATTTGTGTTTATCATTATTATAAAGGTGGGGTGCCCTATGACAGATAATATGGATTATCACGGCCCGGAGAATGTGGTTTTGCAAGCGGATGAACATGGAGCTGTGAATATCGAAGATGAAGTTAATGATCATATGGAAGAAGATGATCATGCGCTAGAAAACATAGTTAAAGATGATGGTACGATTACATTGATCCATGACACATTTAGTGGCAGAGATGATCATGATGATCAAGATGACTTTGATGATGTTCATGATTTATCAGTGCTTGAGAAAGCATATGAGCCCCTTTATGAAGGCTTTGAAACAACTCTTTTTCTCTATTGTATTATTGTTGTTGAACTTAAAGGTTATGAATGGTTTATCAAACATAGCAATCTCACGGATGTTAAGGTATGTCATATGTGTCATCTTTTTTCATCTATTGTAATTGTTGTTAGTTCATCACTAGTAAATAAAAAATGAAATATGTACCATTAATATTCTTTATATGAAAAAAATATTTTTTGTTGTAGATTGATTGGTGAATTTTTATTACCACCATCAAATATTTTACCTCGCTCATACTGAGATTTATGTGCCATTATGAAAGATATTGGAATGGAGTATCAAACAATAGATGCATGTCCCAATGATCATATTATATATCATAAACAACAAGAATTTGCAACAGAATTCCTGGAATGTCATATCAGTAGATATTGAACAGATCAACTAACAAAAAAGGTGTCTCGCAAGGTTCTTCATTATATTCTCATTATTCCACGTATGAAACGATTATTTAGGTGTGAAAGCTTAGCACAATTTATATATTACCATGCACAGAATAGAAGTGGAGATGACATTATTCGAATGCCTGTGGATGGTTCTGCATTTAGGGACATGGAGGAAAAATGGCCACATTTTAAAGAAGAACCTCGTAATCTCAGGCTTTCATTGGGAGCGGACGGTGTCAATCCATTTGGAGAGCTGAGATCTATTTACTCAGTGTGGCCTGTTTTTGTTATCAACAATAACATTCCTCTATGTATTTCAATAAAGAGGTAGCACATAGTGTTGTCAATGATTGTTCTAGGTATTTTTTTAATCAATTTTTTTTAACGTAGTAGCATCTCATTTGTCTTATTTGTTGCATAATGGCATATTTTTTTCATTCAATAATCATGTACATTAATTTATATATATTGCAGTAAAATGGTTATAATAATTATGTAATATTTATGTTCATTCAACTAGGTAAGTACCAAGTTAAAGATATGAATGTATATATCAAGCCTCTTATTGATGAGTTACTAAAGTTATAGAATGGCGTCACTGTGTATGATGTCTCTAGACCAATAGGACACAGACAATTTCAATTCCATGCAATGCTTGTATGGAAAATTCATGATGCCCCAGGGCTAACACATTTTTGTGGTATGTTATAACATTCGATTGCACTTTAACAATATTTAATTTGATGAAGTATATATCATGCATGTTTTTAAAATAATCTATTCATTATATATAATTAAAAAAATTGACATATTTAATCCAATTATATATCATCTTGCAGGTTTTCAAACAAAGGGAAAATTTGCATGTCCAATTTGTGGTCCAAAAATGAAATCTCGTCGTTCAACAAGTTTAGAAAAGCAAGTGTTTGATGAGTATAAGCACTTCCTCCATAAAAATTATAAGTATTGAATTACTGAAAAACATCTTTTCAATTGGAAAGAAGAGACTACATCAAAACCACGAAGAATGTCACCTCGCCTATGGAAGTTGGAATATAATAGAATTAATCGTCAAGGTTATACATTGGATCAAATTGTTTATCTATCATATATGATATGTTTTGAATTTATATTTTTATATTGTGTGTTGTGTTTACTCATGTTGTAATTGACAATGATTGTTGTTAATTTTTTTAACTTATATGCTTCATGAAGGTCGTCAAGACATTAATGGCCGGCTTCCACAAGGACTGAAAAGTTATTCCAGACAATTTAGTAAGTTGCCCTACTATGAGCAGCTACAAATTGTGCATTTGTTTGATATAATGCATATCGGAAAGAATATAACAGAGACGTTATGGAAAATATTGGATGGAAGGCATGACAAAGAAAAAATTGTCAAAAATTGTACTGACATTCAAGAAGCCAATCATGTAATGAAAAATGTCATTCAATTAAATAGTGATGGAGACAAAATTAATATAAGTGTCATTCCTTGGTTATTAACAAAGCAACAAAGCAATGTTATAAAAGAAGTCATACAAAAAATTTGATTTCCCACAGGATTTGCTGCGAACATAAACAATATAATAACAAAGAAAGGTGAATTTGGGTCAGTGATAAAAACGCATGATTGACATACCTTCATTAAGGTAATTATTCTGGTATATTATATACACTTGTATAATGCATGTACTTTTCAGTGTATTTGTTTACTACTTTTGGAAAAATAATGAAAAGATCATTTTATAATTATTGCAGTATGTTCTACCTCTATCTCTCCTAGACAACTTTGACAACAATGTCAAACAAGTTATATATGATCTTGGAAAATGCATGAAGTAGTGAGATTTGTTCAATTCAATATATACATCTTATAATTTTCATTTGTTTTACTTGTTATGCAATGTACTGTATATTTTTGTTAAATCTCATTAATATATTTGCGCTTTGAATCACTTGTAGATGGTTGTCATCTAAAGAAATCCATAAAGAAGATATAAATTATTGGAAGAGAAAAATTCTTCGTCTAATGTGTGAAATGCAAAAGTGTCTACTTTCAACATTTTTCAATGCATAAGAATAGTACCTCATACACCAAGTTGAGGAGATTGAATTGTGTGGACCTGTACACACAAGGTCAATGTGGATGGTTGAGAGACACTTGAAATTTTTGAAAGCTTTGGTTAGACAAAGAGCACATCCTGAGGGTTCTATGGTGGAGGGATATATGGTATACCAGACCATGGTGTACATTAGTGAATATCTTCCTAAATTTGTAGCAAAAATCCATGTAAATCACATTTGAGATCCCAACTCCATTAACAAATTCGAAGGGGAGTACCTGTTGGGGAAAGGTAGATTGAAGAAAGTGAGGTAATTATAAGATAGTCATGGAGATTAATTAGAATACATTTTACATATGGTTTATATGTATATTGTACTTATTTAATTTTTAGTCTTCAATATACATCAATTATAAATTAAGATTGTATACTGTGGTATTTAACTATACGTCGTTTGTGAATTTCATTTTTTTTGGTATAGTTGGTCGAGAGTGGGATGCACTACACTTATACATTGCCAAAAATCTTGATTGGATGATGGTATGGATTGAACGATGTCAACAATCTAGTCGCGCATTAACATGGGAAGGTGTGGCTTCATTGGTTAAAGAAGCTCATCGTAATGAAAATTTCAATGTTACACAAAGGGAAATTGATTTAGCATATAGTTTAACAGATAAACAGGTACGTATAAATATATTAATCACCCATATTATTTAATTATTTTTAAGTATATTGATGTATATATATGTTGAGATTGTTTTCTTTGCATATATTCAGCCAAGAATAAATATGTTTATTAACTGACGATATTGCAATAATTTTTATATGTTTGACATATTGCAGGTGAAACACCACAAGGCTATGTGGTGCAATGGTTGTAAATTTTGAATCAAAATGTTGGATGACATGAAGAAATTTTTTGATTATGGTATAACTACAGTCTTTCAAGTGACTAATGTTTCATTTAGAAGCGACATACATCCAGAAGTCTCAGAAAATCGATACTATGGGATTTTGGATGATATATTTGAGTGTGAATTTAAGTCCTTTAGATTAATTATGTTCGTCGTCCTATGGTACAGGCTACGATTGAATGAAAATGATCCTAAGAAAACTGTTATTGAACATGATAAGGGATTTACCATGGTTAATACAAGGTTGATCAAGCGAGCTAGAAATGAGCACTATGTTCTTCCAAGCCAATGTGAGTAGGTATTTTACTCAGAGGTTCTAGGTAAACCGGGTTGGTCATTTGTTGTTAGACATGATTCAAGAGGAAGGACGGTAAAGTATAATGTGGTGGAAGAAGAAGATACCAAAGAACTAGAAGATGATGTAGATGATGACCAGGATCAACAGTTAGTTGATGATGTCCCTGACGAAGATGTCGAAGAGGAGGAACTAGATTATGATGATGTAGGAGTTAATGTTCATGAAGATGATATCCATGTGGATGATAACATTATTGAAACTGATATCGATGACGATGATGATGATATGACCAATCCTTACAATGTCAAATTTGGATCGGATGATACAGATAAAGAATTGGATGAAGAAGAAGATCAATGACATTGAAATGCATAAGTTATGCGATTATATTATCTATTTGATATTAATTTATTGATAGAATTATATTTGACTTATGTAGTTACATAATTAATTCATGATGTTTTTAATTTTTATCCCATTACATAATTAATTTAATGATGTAATTTTTAATGTTTGAAAGGTCATAAAATTAAAACATTTCAATAGTGATGTTAACAACCTTGAAATTAGTGTGTTTTATGTTTCATGTGATCATAAAAGATTAAAAAGTCAGTTGTAGAGGTGGTTGTTCAGTGGTTGACGTGTATGTTGGTTCTTCTTACAATGTAACCAGGTTTGTCTTCTAATATACCTATGAAATTGCCAATTCCAATCGAAGGCAGCTCGAAGGACCTGGACCAACTGACGAGGACTTTAAAAGCCTCCTACACTTCAAGCTCTGCAAGACCTAGGAGGGTGATCCCTTAATGTGTTTACAACATCTGCACCATTATTATAAACAACGTTAACAATAGCAGATAATATCAATTAGAATTGGTTGTTCATAGACAATATCAACTATCTGGAGCGTGAGATAACTAAACACAATCCATTGTATAAGATAGTCAATGATTTGCAATTTGTAGCAAGCTCTAGGCAAAAACAAACAAATACTGAACTACACTAATAATTACATCTTAGATCAGTGCCATATATCCATTGCAAGATTCAAATTCATAAGCATCTAGAGGTTTATAATAGATTTATTACATCACATATAAGATCCCTCACAATATTGTATTAATATTTCATCAATATGCATTATAACCCAGGACTACTTATCAAATCCTTATACAACACATATCCACCTATAATCTCATTCAAGCATTTTGATTAATTCCTTGAATTAAAGCTAAAATAGAATTATACACACCACAACAGTAAGATGGATAAAACAACCCTTAGTTATTTCATTCAAAGTTCAGATATGCATGTACAATGGAGATACATGAACTCAAATTTTTATTTCAACTCAAATGCTAGTATTGTTATACAACATTAAATCTCTATGAACTCAAAACATGTTACAGAATGACTCAAAACCTAAATTGCATTTCTCTAAAACCATCGGACTTTACAATTCACTCTGCAACTTCACCTAGACTCGACAAAAATTATCTAACTTGCTAACCCATACTTCTGGCCTTGAAATCCTTCTTATAGAAAATGAAGGAGCAAACAAGCACCAGGCCAAAAAGTGCATCTGTCACCAGTCAATTGGAGCACCTGGTGATATTCTAAAATTTGTTACAATAGCCACCACCTTGAAAAATATTCTTGTTCATCATATCAGCTGAGGAACGTTGATGCAAAAAACCACAAGAAAACCACACCAAGAAAGCTGTCAACACAAAACTGGAATCGTTGCAACCGCAACATCTGATCTGCCACCTGTTAGTAGTTCACTCCTTTTACTTCTCCTCAGTCAAATATTTAGTTACCCAATTCTGGTACTCATCATCAGTCGACCAATCAAAATTAATTACCTCATCCACCTTGGTATTATAAGGTGTGTATTTTACCGCTACCTGATTCGCATCTCTTTCAAAAGATTCAAAAAATGAGCTGGTACTAATGATTTTGTCCATACAACTCACCAAAAAATCGTAGTCTGACTCATCACAAATTGAATTGATTTGATCATTGATGGCCTCACTTGCTTGAGCCTGCCATTGTTGAAATGTCCTGATTTTCCCCTACTCATCAATTATATTAGGTAACATTGTGTTACCCCAATCATTGAAATTCTTCACCAGCTCCCTAATCTTCCTACTGAAGTCATCTGGTAAGGTCTAAAAACCTTGCAATTATTTTACTAACACATGAGTAGGATTTAATGATTGGGGCCTATTATTTATATCAAACCTTGAGGCCTTATACATGATATCCAGATCACTGGCCCTAGAGATCCAATTTTCAATTATTGGTATCGCTACTTCTTGATCCCTATCGATATTCTTTATTGCTGCTAACAACAAAGAATATAAAGAATGTATAGATAGAAATTTGCTATCAACCTTTTCATTTAAATTCGTCAAAACAGTAGTAACAATTTCATTTTTCTTTAAGAGAGATCCCTTCTCACTTTTGTTTAATGATGCCTGCAATTCATCAATTTTTTGCAAGAGCTGTTTCTTTGTAGGATCGACAGAGCACTCTATTTCTTCTTCAACTTCCTCTAAAGAAAGGGTGAAGATAGGATTCTGACTGGGAGATCCTGGTGTGGAAACAATTGGAGAAGCAAGAAGTACTGACCCTGCTGTAGAAGGTAATGTACTAGTTCTTGGAGCACTTGATGTCTCCCTAATCTACTTATACCTAAACCTCTCCAATTCAGTTTGCAACTCAACATTTTTCTGCTGCATCTTGTTGTACTCCTCAATCAAAAGGTTATATTTTTCTATTAAACTCTTCCTTTTAGCTTCCTCCCTTTCAACAATCTTTTGGGCCAATTTGGCCACATTCACAGTCAAATTAGTGGCCTCAGTGGTTGAGGTCTCTGAAGCTCTCTTTATTATCAATCCTCCCTTGAAATTTGGATTAATATCAGAAACATTTGGTTTTTTCCCTTGTGGGGCCAATGCCCAAATTGACAGAGTTTCATATTCCTCACTGAAAACAAAGTTTTGTAATGTTGCCTTGACCTCTTCTTTAGAGTCTTGAAAGGGATTCTTAGACTTCATAATAGCATTAAAGGCTACTGCATCTACAATGTCCCATTCAGGAAGAATTAATACACCAGCCTGACTCACCAGTTTTCTTCCTTATTCAGGAGTGATGTTCTTGAATTCTTCCATTAATTCAGCTTTTACGTCCTCATCATTCTCCTAGTCTAACCTGTCAGGCCTTAGTTCTCTTTTCTGCCTACATTTATCTTGATACTCTTCAAACTTCATCCTCCATACCAATTGTAAGAATATATGAGTTTTTACAAATGTATTGTCATCTAGAAACTCCTTGCATGCCTCCATTCTTGCATCTTGTACACTTTTACCTTTCATATCTAAATCAGATAAAACTAATTCAGCTGGCCTAGGAGGGGAAGTCATACCAACTTCCATGTCTTGATCATTAACAATAATCTTATCCATCAGATCCTCCTATGGTTGATCAATTCTTTGCCTCTTAGGGCTTGGCTTGGATGGTGGTGATGAGGGATTGTCTTTCGATGATGATTCTAAATCAATAATTTTGATTGCCCCAGGCACTTTGAATTTTGGACTTGGTTGTGGAGGCACTTTCATAATCTGTTTTCCTTTTCTGTCCACTTCTTCTTCATCACTGCTACTATCCTTTTTCCTCCTATAAATGGGCCACCTTTTCGTAGGCTGGTATGTTGGCCTTGTTTCAATTGGTCTAACACCTTTCTCTTGTACACCCAGACTCAATTCTAAATTTATCTTTTTTTCCTCAATGTGCCCATAATTTCCTTGAAGTTTCCCATTATAAAATCAATTTTCTTATGTTGGGGACTGAACTCCAACAGTGGATCATATTTCGGATCCATTTTCTACACAACATCTAGTAGCTTACTATAAGCTATCCATTTCTCCTTGTTCAACTCCTGTCTATTCAAATCAAATTCATTTATAATCAAGTCTTTAGGGAAATTGAACTCATGCACAAATTTTCCAGCTTTTATTCTTTGTCTGAAAAAAGCAAAGAAAACCTCAAGATCATGTTTTCGCTTTGGTCCACACCTCAAATAGTAATCATTAAATAAATTATCAAAATGCGTCCAGCCTCCCTTTGAAAATACAAAATCAGACACCACTGTATAATCTGGGAAAAATGTTCTCTTAGCCCTTCCAGTGAGGTTGTCCTCATGAATACAACCTATCTGCCACATAACTTATGCAAATCCCACTCTTGGTTGCATATTGTATGGCAGTATATGAGGGGCTCCCTGAAAACCATATACTCTCAAGACAATGCTAACTGGGTATGGGATAATGTCACCCCAGTTATGGTAAACCTTCAATTCTGGCTTCCTCTCCTTTGGCCTAAGGAAATCATGTAATTCTTTAGGGATCCTAGGTATATTCACCATTAATCTAGCCCTTAATCTGGGAGCAAAACAATTATCAAATTGCACATAACAAGTGCTTTCCTTATTACAAGATAAATCTGCAGCCCATATCTGTACTGGCAATCTTTCTCCATCAATTGATTGCCTTAATTTCATCCTCTCAGAGAAAAATTTAGCATTCTTAAACAAAAACATATGCATTAGCATAGAATACCAAAAGAATTGAGTGTCGGTATCATTTTTTTGCAGCTGTGACAACCCTTCATGCATCCTCTCAGCCAAGAAAGAAGCGAAGTCATAGGTCATAGAGAAGTTAGGGTGTTGTATTTGCACCCCCATGAACATATAAGCAATGTGCATTACCGTACCAAGACTCAAACCCAAAATCTGACATAAAGAATAGAAAGTAGCCAGGAAATGGTTTGCAAAACAATTTAATTTGAAAGGTTCCTGGTGACTGGGGCTGATATGAAATTTTGAACCTCCTGCCTTAGCCAGATGAGGTGGAAGCAACCTTACTTTAAAAAAATATTTCAGCTTTGCATACTCCTGCTTCATTTCCTCAAGGTTGATAGGAACCAAGTCTTCTCTCGGTTCACTCAAGTCAAAAATATGTTGGACCTTTTCTCTATTAATGCTCAATAGAACCTTTCCATCATTGTCTGTGTAACAGGGTCGTATCTTGCAGTCACTATCCTAAGCAAGTCTACATCAGGGAATACATTTGGTACCACCAGCTTCCCCATATCATACATCCATCCATTTGAAAAAGGGTGAGGCACTGCCTCCATTCACACCGGAATAATCTTAAGCCAGTGAGGGGAACTCCTAAAGATCGGGCAATGTTAAGGAAATTATACACCAATCCTTCCCTAGGATTTTTTTCTCGATTAGACCAATCCCTTCCTCCTATCATTCGTTGACAAGGTAAATTGATCCAAGAAATCATCATACAGGTTTCGTTTCAAATATTCAGTCTGTCGAGATTGTTGCTTGGGCGGTGCCATCTCGGACAAACTAGGGCTTCTTTACAACGCTATAATTTAGATAGCTAGGACTAACCAGAGATAGAAAATTACAAGACAAAACACTACAATTTCTCACAACTATAATTAAACTATAGTCCTAACACATTCATCAACAAGCTCACAACACATCTAGCTAATCCTTTCCCAAATTCAAATGCAAAATGACTGGGAGGCACAGAAAATAAACTCATGGCTTTGTTCGCAGAACTCCCAAATTCTGGCTACAGAAACTCGCAATTCTACCTTCAGTTCTGAAACTGCTCTGCGAAATAGTTGAATGCTTTGTGATACAGACCAAGTAGGAAAATTGATTTTATTGTCGATCAAATTACGCTAGCAAGTGTCTCATCCGCCATTAAATCTCAATTTCGCGCTGCACGAATGACTCCAACCATATTTGATGTAGATTTAAATTTGAGCCATCGATACTTCAGCTTGATCAAATCATCGAAGACCACGTTCAAAACAAGCTGACACAATTGCCAACACGACGATAAGGGGCCCACCTTACCATACACTATGAAGGAAGTCCACGTGGCGGTTGCTCGCTATATCACAATCCTGAAACTTCTGATCGCGCGATGGCAGGCAACCATTGATCCTGAGCATCAATGATCTCGTTCCTTTAACACAGTCGGCAGCCATGTTGTTAACCTTTGAGCAGTTTTTCTAGCTAGATTATAACATATCCGTCGATTTAGAACATGTGCATCTCAAGAACACTTTAGTAATCCGCCCCTTAATACATTTAAAGTCGGCTAGTGTTTCCTTTACTCTTTAGGCTTCATCGGATGAGACATGTGGCACCCGCCCATGATTTCACAATCAACCCAAGCACCATTGCAGGATGGTGAGGAACGACTCAGATCAAATGGGAGTTGGTCAGTGATAGCACAAATTTGATCCCTCGGATAGGATACGTGGCGCCCGCCCATAATTTCACGATCCTTCAATTCCTGATCACGGGATGGCGGGCACCGTTGATATTTGCAGGAAATAGATCAATGGCAACACTAAATCAACCCTTGCAAAATAAAACATTCATTAAAAGAGAAGTGGGCATTAAGTTGTATTTTTTTTACAATCACATTTTTATTTTAGATGTTTGTTTATAAAATATAAAGATGCATTAAAAATATATTAGAAATATTTTTCTTTATATTATATAGCATTCATAATAAATGAATATTAGAATAATTTCACAATATCACTTAACCAATCAAAAAAATTAACTAATACTATGCAACATTATTCCCGCACATCAAACTAACAAATAAACATTGGAAAACAATTTTTTATATTATAACATTCATAACTTAAACCTTTATACACACATCAAGTTAATTATAAAACACAAAATTATTTTATAAGCAACTTAAATTTTGTAACAATTTAATAAAATATAATTTAATATAATTAAGAAAAAATTTACTAAGAATTATAGATAACTATGAAATATTGATTTATTTTATCAAGAAAAAATCAATGATAAATTTACTTTATTATAGATAAATTTACTTACCAATCTATTTTAACCATCAAAAAAAAATTAATCATTAGTGATTGCAACATTATTGGCACATCTTTTAAACTGACAAATAAACATTGAAAACACATTTATTTTTTATATTATAACATTCATAACTTAAACCTTTTTATACACAATGTCAATTTAATTATAAAAATACATAAAATTATTTATAAGCAACTTAAATTTTTTAACAACATATAATAGAGTTTAGATTTGTTATATCTCTCATATATCAACATAGGTAAATTTAAAAATATTTTAAATTATATAATTTCAAAAAAAAATGAATGAATTTATAGAAGATTATTTTTATTAAAGTGATAGAATTTAACCCCAATACTAACACTAATTATGTAAGTTCAACCATAACCCCAACCCTAAAACTAACACTAATTAACTTCAAACCTAACTCTAATTTTTTTATATCCAACCCTAAACATAACTATGATTCTCAGAACACCTCCTGCTTAGCCTTTGATCTATTATCTTCCCTGTTATGATTGTGTCTGATTATGCTTTGACTTTGGAACTAGGTTGCTTTTTATTGCAATTGTTATACAATGTGGATGTTATATTTCGATGTGATGTTATCCTGATGTTACCCTTATGGCATGTTTTGGATTAACCTAGAAGATATTTGATTTAACGATGTTTTATGATGTTGATCATGTTATTGAGGTTAGATGCATCAGTTAGTAATATTGTATTGGTGAAGGGGATGGGATTGTATCACTCGCTTGCGAGTGCCCTACGATTCTGATATTTCCTCTTCACGGTGTGATTGATCATATTATGTATATATGCACGTTCGACATGCTCTTTGTTGCAGGTTGGCAGGTACATGACATCGACTCCACCTGGTTTCCAAGTTTGAGCGTGTCCATTGACCAACGGAAATTAATTGAGAGATAGTAGCTAGGTTTTCTGTGTCAAGTCGTTACCCTAGTCACCGTGTGTCGTCGGGTTGTAGTTGGGTTTGGTTGTTTCATGTTGCCCAGATCACCTTGGTCTTTAATTAAATTCAAGTTATAATGGCTTGTGTTGTTAATCTGTGGCTTAAATGTAATTGGTTGTAATGCTAGGAATGTTATTTACTTTATTAATTAATTTAATTTAATTAATAGAATAATCTAATCTTGGATTAGATTTATTTTATTGATTAATTAAATTAATTGTGTGAATTGATTAAGTTATTTCTTTCGAATTAAAAGTGTTAAAAGTTTTAAATTCTTTTATTGAAAAGAAAAAAGAAAAATTAAAAATTAAAAGGTATTGCATTCTATTTGGAAAATAGAATTTTGTTTTAAGTTATTTAAAGTTCAAATGTTTCAAAATGCAATGACTTTGTAGAAAAGATATTTTTTGAAATAGTTGACTTTTTTGGTAAAAAATATTTGTTTTTTTTTAAATTTGAAAATTGAAATTTAATTTCAATTTCAATTTGTGAATAATTTGGGGGAAACTCTATTTTTAGGAGATTTTTGTTCATTTTGGGGGGGATGGGTTTTCAACTTGGATGGAGAGTTTGTTGGTGGTTTTACTTGGATTTGTGAAGGAGGTGGAGACTTTTGCTTGGGATGGATTCAATGGAGGAATTGGAAAACTCCATGTTTGAAGGCTTCAAGTTTTGGAGGAAGAAACTAGGTTCCTCTTTGTTCTTGTTTTGTTCATTTTCAAAATAGTTTAATCTTTGTAATGCATGTTTGAAAATCTTGTTGATTGTGTGAGAAATCTTTGAAAGGTTGATTGAATCCAATAAAACCCATGAGT
>VDFB02375690.1:0-58491 GCA_007258455.2 Sequoia sempervirens | reverse complement strand
CATTGATCCAGGTGAATTGATCATTTTAGGTGTTAATGATCAAGGCAATAAGTCTGTTGCACCTCCTAACCAGAATTTACAAATTTTCACCAATCCTATGTCAAAACATACTACCTTGTTTGTCAAGGCTAGTGAACCTTCCAAGCCTAATGTAATGACTGTTGATACAAATAATGAACAACATGATACAACTCATGTTGTTACCCAAGCTAGTCCTTTAGATAATCTTGTGGCTATGATAGACGTTATCCCTCGTAAGGGCCAAACCACAAAATCCCTTGATATTACTTTTTCTACTAAATACATACTCCAAAAGCCTCCTGATGGTCCTCTTTATATAGTTGGTCGAATCTATGATAAGCCCACTAATAGGATATTAATAGATCCCACTTGTGGTTCCAATGTGATCATAGAAGATTTTTTTGGTATTACATGAACTATATCAAGATGATTACAATAAAACCACTGCATGGATTAAACACACATAATGGTTTTACATGCCCTACGATTGGATTGATCATGCTACCCTTACAAATAGGACCTAAAAATTTGGAAGTAACATTCTCAATTATTCCACAATCTGACCAATTTCGTTTGCGGCTAGGCCTCCCTTGGCTACACTCAACGAAAGAGGTCCCATCAGTTGTTCATAAGTGCTTGAAGTTTCCACATGACAATGAGATAGTCACCATACATCATAGAGGCTTTAATCCTTTATCTTCCAAAGGTAAATTCTCATTAGAAGCATTTTGGCCTACACCTATGGAACCCATCACCCCTCACAAGGATTTCTTTTTCATAGCCTATGAAAAGTTTAAAGCAAAAAAGATAGTCGAATTATCTCTTCGCAACTCATCCCCATCCACTTCTGCACCCCCTATCATAGAAAAAACCATGCTTCAACTTTAGTTTGACATTGACCATCCCATACAACCTCCTGAACAATCACCACTTGAGATTTCCCCGCCATCATTTAAATGACCAAGGGAATATGAAACAATCCCCACTAAGCATCCTCGCCTTAAACAAGTTTACAAAGCAAAAGAGAAAGTGGTTGATCCCTCTTCTTCGGTCTCTTCTATTCTTCCATCTTCAGAAGTAGAAGAACCTCTGATGACTCAATCCGCTCTTACACCTCAACAACTTCAAAATAGAATTAAATGAAACTATGGTGCTAGGGAACGAAGGAGTCGTCGTTGTCTCCTTGCTCGTCAATCTTGCATAGAAGAAGATAAAGAAAATAAACCTTTAACTTTGATAGAAGTAATAGATAACCACCCTCCTTCTCCTGACCCACCCCATGACAGTCCACTACAACAATTGTAGCAAATTGAACCAATTCAACAACCTCAGCTTTTGATACATCCATCTTTAGAAATCACCCTTCGTCCTCCTATTTTAATAAATCTTGATGATGATGATGATGGTGATGACGATGTGGAAATTTCCAAAATTGATGAAGAAGTGCATAACGATTTAACTTCTTTATTTTCATCTACAATGAGCTGAAATGACAAATCCTCTCCACCAAGTGAAGGACCTGGTACAACTCCTGGTTTGGCACTTGCAATCATTCCTTTGGACAGTCAACCGCCCTCACATTACACTGAACATGATTGGGAGACAGATGACCTGTTAGATGGTTGACTTGCATTCGCCTAACTAGCCTTTTTACTTTTCTCTTTTTCATGTGTGTATTGTGTGCCCTCGTATCGTGCATTTGATGTTCTCTCTCTTTGTACACTTCTTCTATTTGTACCTCTATTCTTCTATTTGTTGCGCTTTGCCTTTTTCTCTTTTTGGTTTTGTGTTTCCCTTTTGGGGATGACGCACAACATAGAGACGCCCTATGTCTCTTCCATGTTGACCCACAAGGTCATTGTCTTTTTCGCCTTTGTTTTGTGTTTTCCTTTTGGGGATGATGCAAGGCATTAAGACTGAAATGTCTCCTTCATGTTGACCCAAAAGCTTTTTCATTTTATTTTTCCTTTTCATTTTCATTTTCATTTCTCTTTTTGCTTGTGTTTTCCTTTTGGGGACAATGCAAAGCATCGAGACCGTAATGTCTCTTCCATGTTGACCCAAAATGAACTTTCATTTTCCTTTGTTTTCGTTCTCTTTGTGTCATTCTTCCAGTTCTATGTGCTTTGGGGAATGATGACAGTTCTGAGTTCTTTCATAAACACATTGTAGCAACAAACATACTGACCCCAAATCCATAGATCCCTTATGTGTTTGGTGTAGTTTCTTTTATGGGGGGCAACTCCTTTTCTTTATTTTTCATTATCTTTGACATGATGTAGCCTAACTTTGAAACATATGACTTGGCATAGGGCTTTCCAGGTTGGCTCTCATGTCTTGTTTTCTTTTTGCATTTTCTTTCTTTTGCTACTTTAAAGCAATTGCTCACAGAACGATGTGTAACAATTCCTTTAAAGTGGGGGGCATACATTACCATTATTTCATTGGAATTCTTGGTTCCTAGTGTAGCCTTGTCGTTTATATGATGTGTTTTTCACTGTGGATGACATTGGGTGTGATGTCCTTCATAAGTGTGATCTATCTGAGCATATTAAATTCCTCTTGGTGGCCTGATGCGACACACAACATCCCCTAAGTTGTGAATATACTATTCTTTGATTGGTCCTCTCTTGGAGACATTACACACAATGTTCTCTAAGTGATTGACCTTGCATGAACTGAACAAGACTCCTTTGAACATTTTACATTTTACACTTTTTTAAATTTACATTTTACATTTTTACATTTTTTCCACCTTGCATAACGCAACTTGCATGAATGTGGTACCTTTCCTTTTTGTTCATTATAATTTTTCCTTGTGGTGCCTTGTTAAAGTTATCGAGTGGGTATAACTTTGACATGGTTGAGCGGGAATCCCACCTAGCGGCATGACTTTTCCCCATAAGCCACTTTTTTGTTTGTGAGTGCATACCAACTAGTGTATGTTTCTTACTTTTTGGGATTTCTCACCCCACAGACAACTAGTTCTGTGGCCCCAAAGTGAGTATACAGTTGGGCCTTCTCACCCCGCAAACAACTAGTTTCATGGCCCCAAAGTGAGTACACATTCTCTTTTTCAAAAAATCAGCCTAGATCTCTTTCCACAACTAGTTGGATTGACGATAGAAGCTTCATCCAATTCATTTCAAAACTTGTGTGTTCTTTTGTTCTTATGCTTAGTTTTCCATGGGATCTTCATCCTAGGGGCTTGATGATCTCTCTTGATTGTTGTCATTCCATCTTGCTAACGTAAGTGCATTTGAACCCTCCCCTCGATGTTCATGGCTACTTTAGTGTGAATTTGAAGCAGGTTCATCCTCTCACTAAAGTGGGGGCTAAATGTGTCATAGAAAAATGGTCCCTTGTCATTTTCATGGCCTTTTAGGTCTTGTTTCATGGTGTTGGAACTATGTTGCTCTGATTTTATGTTGTATCATGGCTTGAACATGCTTATTTAGGTATTCAAACTTAAAGAACGATGTCTTGTGAAGGTGTTGTGAAGTGTTGTAAGACATTTCTACATTCTTCTAGACTCTATTTAATGCAATTCACCTAAAAATCACCTTTTCACTCATCAACAAGTCCTATTATGAAGTGTTGTAAAGTCTTGTAACAAGCTTCACACTTTTCTAGGCACATCTTCACTATTTACACCCTTCTCATGCTTTATTTTGTCTCTTTATGCCCTCATATGACTTAAGTGTATTTTTGCATATTATCCCGACAAATAATATTAAACACAACATTTTTCCCGACACATGTTTTTAGGTCCTAGGTGGGACCCATTCGCCATGGGTGGCGAATGAGTCCCCCTTGGCCCCAAATTCAAAATATTTCAAATTTCCTTTCAGGATTTTATTCAAAATCACTTGATGTCGGCCTGTGATGAGGTATGAATAGATACTAAGGCACAAGAATTGTATAAATATGTTATTTTCACCTCATTTTACATCTCCTACAATCTCTTCACTCATTCAAGCATTCAATTCTACATTTCAAGCATTCAAGCATTTTACATCAACAATTCAAGCACTTTAAAGTTGCCATTGACATTACTCCAGATTTGCAACATCAAGATTTAGGTGAGTTGATAGCATTTGCATGTTATTAGTTTATCTTTTTCTTTTATTTCATTATCTTTTCAAGGTTTTAATTACCAAAAGTGGGGTTTGACCAAGGCAAACCCCTATTCACTAACCCCTAATCATTTTTCCCCTTTTGCTTGTTTATTTGCAACCCTTTGTTTGTAAATTTGACAAGTTATTAGGTGTTTAAGAGTGATTTTCAAGTCAACTAGGTGCTTCAAGTCAACTTAAGTCAAAATCAAGCATGGAGAGAGTTATTTGTCCATTTTCTGCAGATTTGACTTCAGCAACCCGAAAAGCAAACATTCTCAGATTTGATGTTGCAGAGTTGTCTTCCAATTTTTCAGGAATTTGGGGGAGGACTGATTCACCACTTGTGGTGAATGAGTCCCACCTTAGGACTAGAAACTTGAGTTTTGTCAGATTTCAAATCCCGACAGACTAAAATCGGCTCCCGATAGTTTTTCACCAGAAGATGGACTGATTCACCACCCTGGGCAAATGAGTTCCACTGTGAAAAATCAATAAAATTCATCAGCATCCAGAACACTCCAGAATCATCAAACTTTTCCCAAGTGCACTCTGTTTCATCCCAACTCTTTTTGTTCTGCATAATTCCTTCATTTACATAGTTGTTTGCATATCACAATGTGTTTTCAAACATAGTTGTAATTGCACTTTTGCATTCATTTTAGGTTATTAAGATTAGTTAATTGCATTTGGTTAAGTTCATTTACATCACATCACATCACACACATCTTAATTTGAGTGATACATTAGCATTTTTGGCCCTATCTCTCTCCTTTTAGGTGAAAAACCCTAGAAGTGTAAGAGTAGTCCATAGGGTCCCAAAAATCTATGTTTCAATAGTATCTAAATAGTTCTTAAAACAAGAGAGGAAATTATTGTTGTAAATTTATTGTATCTTCTCAATTAGCATTGCTTCATTATATGGATCCCACTGCACTTTTCTTTGGTCAACCACCTTGTGCAATTGGTACTAGCACCTCTCTAAGATTTTTGTATTGATCTATCATTATTCTATCAGGCTCTTGGATCTTCAACGCATTCCAATTCAAAACATGTTTCTCATCAGGCACATACTTCTTAAGAAGCGATACATGGAAAATATTATGGATACGACTCGTTTGGGGAGGTAGGGCCAGTTTCTAGGAAACCAGGTTTATGTGTAAAAGCAAGAAGTTGGGTACATGAAGAGGGGAAATTTCGGCCAAAAAAAATTCTCTCAGAAAATGCGTACGCGTTATTTTAAAAACATGTATGCGTTATGCTTCAGGTACCCGAGCCTAAAAAACGCGTATGCACTCAAAAATGTGTACGCGTTATATAATGCATACACGTTTTATAACATGTAAAAATTGATTATTTAAAAAATATATATTTTTTAGAAATGCGTACGTGTTTTGAAACGCGTATGCATTTTGTGTTACAAAACACGTACCCATTTCTCAAATTTTTATTTTTTAAATAATCAAGAAAATAAAGAATGCATGTGTTTTATAATGCGTACGCATTTTTTAAAAACGCGTATGCGTTTTTAAAATTCAAAATTTCCAACCCACATGCTGCCTCAGTTTTAGGATCGGGAAAGGCTTGGCAATCCGAGCCTTAGCCTTTGACCTGCAATTAAAAAACTAAGGCAGATTAAAGAAGAATGTCCAACTTTGACAACATGGTTGATGGACTTCTTTTCTGAATAAATCTATAAAATTAAAACCCATTAGAGGACACGATGTCTACTTTCCAAATATATAATTTTTATTAATATTGGATTACGTTTGCTATTTTTTAATTAATTTCTAAGTAAACTGGTCCTTAAACTTGAAATATCAAGCTTTTTAAATTTTTTAATAACTTTTTTTTGGTTAAGTTTTTTGTAAAAAAAATTATATGGCATCAAACTTCAGACAATTCTCTACACAATGAAAAAAAAAGAGTCAAAAAATGTTTGGTTTAGGTCCAATTATGCTGTCCGTACACGTTGATTTTTAAAAACAATAATTAAGGCCAATAAAAATTTAATAAAAAAAATATATATTCAACCAAAAATTACAAAAAAAATTCCAAATCAAACTTCATGTTGTTAGCTCTCTTTTCCCAAAAGGAATTAGCAAAATACTTTTATCTGGGTCAAAAAGTGTTGTTCATACACGTGCTTGGTATTGTAAAAAAACAGGGACTTTTAAAAAGTGGTTTTTATAGATCCCTATCGAAATTTAATTTATATAATTTGGGTATTTGAATAATTTAGATATTTGGAAACTAGATTAAAAATGCTAAATTTCATATTATTGATTTTTTTTAAGATTCATTGTGTAAGTGCCTCAAATTTTCAATTCAAGTGTGACAAATTCTGAAAAACAACAAAAACACTTCCACTTTTTGAGCTTTTTGTGTACCCAACTTCTTGCATCAGCCCTTATCTTTTATAGTATTTCAAAAGGTCCCACATAACGGGGTGCAAAATTTTCCTTCTTACCAAAACTTATAGAGCTTATATATGGCCTAACCCTTAAGAATACTTTTTCTCCCACTATAAATTCCCTATGTGTTTTGTTCTTATCTGCATAACTCTTTTGTCTGACTGTTGCTTCCTTTAACCTCTATCCAATTGACTTGATTTGATTTTCCATTTCCTCCAACATATCTGGTCCAATTATCACTCTATCCTCAAGATTATCTCGACTCAAAGGTGTTCAACAAGATTTTCCACAAAGTGCTTCAAATGGAGCCATCCCTAGGGAGGCTTGAAAATATTTATTGTATGCAAACTCAAATAGTGGTAGATATTCTTCCCACTTAGATTGTTGGTCCATATAGTACATTCGTAGGTCTTCCACAATCTAATTTTTCCTTTCAGTTTGGCCATCTATCTCGAGGTGATATGTTGTACTAAAATTTAATTGTGTTCCCAAAGCTTATTGAAGAGTTGTCCAAAACCTTGAAGTAAACCTAGCATCCCTATCAAATATGATCTTTTATGGAACTCCATGTAATCTAAAGATTTCCTTCACAAAACATTTAGCTAAAGTTGGAGCATCATTTGTTATATTTCCTACTATGAAGTGTGCAACCTTGGTAAGTTTGACAATTACCACCATTATTGTGTTATGACTATAAAGTGTTGTAGGAAATCCTTGTATAAAATTCATACTAATGACCTGCTATTTATGTCACGAACCTTATTTTTAGTAGTTAACTTTCAATTTAATATTACTATTTTAACGATTGTTGACCAAACTCTGACTCATGTGTGTAATAGGAACATACTCTCGACAAAGAGAGAGTATCATCGAGGAGGAGGTGTCTACCAATGGATGGAGACTTTTGGTGAAAGGAATCTATGCACATCACATAGTTTCATTGCATCAGTTTATATGTGTGTGTGTGAAAAATAATTTGATAATTAATTTGGTTGATCAGACTAAAATATTTAGTTGCATTAATAATTACATTTGCATTAGAATAATCATTTGTCTGGTTGATAATAGTTGTTATAGGTTAATGGCAAATATTTCAGAATAATTATTTAAATAATTTGATAGGTTTGGAATAGATAATGATGCATTATCTTTTATGTTTTTCTATCATATAAAGATTATTTTATAATTATTAGGAAAGATAAAATAAATATATACATATATTTGTTTGTGATAATATTTCTAAATTCTTTTAAACCTTATCAAGATAATAACAAGATTGTAAAGTTGGAATTAAAAAAAGTAGAAAGAGATCAAAAATAGAAGGAAAAAGAAAGAGAAAGGCAAAAAAAAATCGTAAAAGAAAACAAAAGGATAAAATAAAAATAAAAATCTAAGAAATAGAAAAATATAGAAACAAATTATATTAAATGAGAAGATTCATTCACAATGGGCTCTCGAACCATGCTTCTTGAAGAGATAGGATGTTGGTTATTCTTCTCAAAACTATGCAGAATAAAGTTGAATTAGCAATTATGTGCCCTGGGCAATCAAGGACCATTGCTCTTAAGCACTTTGTACCTTATTTTCTCATTGAAAAAGTAATTTCTCTAAGATGAGGCTCTCTTAGAAATTACCATTCTGCATGATAGATTTCTTGTGCTCTCTTAGCTTAATCTAAAAATCAGTATAAACGTTGGTGGATGTCCATAATTTGTTTAAGACGCCAAATTTGGTAACATGGTGTGCTGGGAGGATGCTCGCAATGGAAACAAAGTTTGGCTTCATGAATATCAGATGCAGCTGTGTGTGAGTTTCCTCATCCTTCTAATTCCTTTTTGCTTGGGAGTGTTTAAAGTTTACTTTGAAATTATTTTTTATATATGATCATACCCTGCAATCACGACATTCCTTGATATTGCATTTCCATGAGGCATTTATAGAATCAAATCACATGCCTTGTCTATGCTTCCGTGTTTTGTGTGCATTTCTATCTAAAATCCGACGAGTCCCTTATGCTTTTATGATCATCCTTCACTTGTACGATAGCTCTCACAACGGCTCAGGCGAGGAGGTTGAGAGTCAGATTAGTTTTGAAGTTTCTTGGGCCTTCCCATCAAATTTGATGAGTGCATAAAAGGTCCTTCTTGATTCGTAAGCATGTTGCTATAAATCTATTCTATACACTCCATGCAATCGATGGTATCCATTTAGTCCATGATCCTTTGAGGAATTCTGTCAAATAGATCATGAGCCATGTTTAAGCTCCCACGTTTCACATGCATGAACAACTGATATAAAGGCGTCTCTTGAAATATTTCATCAAGCGATTAACCTGCTTGTCTTTGCTTCCTCTTTCATTGGGATGGTCAACCAACACAACCTTAAAGTCCTTTTTTTTAAAAACGCATCATGCCATCATATCAATCCATGATCATGACCATTGATGATTTGCATGTACATGATTCTACCTTTGTGTGTTTCTGTCTTTATAAGGCATAGGTTCCATCCATTCTTTTTAGGCGACTACCAATGCATGTCTTGCATGCCTTCTCCTTACCTTTAATGCTTTGTAAAGTGTTGTTCCCAGCAGCTACCACGCCCTGGTGGTAGGCCGCGCCTCCATGTTTGGGTATAAATTTAAAACTAGTTACTTTTTACAATTGTTGGCCTGCAATCTATATAGGTGGGTTTATTATGTTTGCCAATATATGTTGTGAAATTTACCAGCGATATCTGTATACTAAAATAGTTTTTATCATTCACCAAAAATTATATTGATGATAATGAATGGAAGTCGCCATGGTTAATTAGAATTATATCCCTCATTTAATTAAGATGATACTAATATATATAGATTGCCATTTAACAGTATTATGATTTTCCTCTTGAATTCAAGGAAATATTAATGTATTTAATTGTCAATTGTTTATATATATATATATATATATATATATATATATATATATATATATATATATATATATGATCATATCTTGATCTTTATAAATAGTATTAAAGATAAGACATAATGACATAATGTAAAGAGGATATATAGGAATATAAGGTAGGTGATATGTCGTTAGATAGGATGACCTCAAACCAAACATAGATATAGACTTGTAAAATTCACTAGAGCTAAAATTAAGTTATAGCCTAGATTACTTCGAGATAAGTTTTATGAAAAATTATGAATTTTAGTATGAATATTATGTGATAATTTATCTCAAGTTGTTTGACGAGATAGATTCATTCAATGAATAATTTAATTAGTATAAAGTTACATGATTTGAGGAAATTGGAATAGGATCTTCCAATTGAAGAAAATGTTATATATGATTTTTTTTATATCAATTTTAGTAGATGGTAAGATTGTATAGTCATGTAGAGGCATATTAAATTCTAGTTGAGTATTTATGAACCCTTAACAATCATTTGGTGATCATATTTGAGGCTTCATCATGGATAATTGGTTATGTATGTGGTAAGGATTATATTTCTTGGGAAAATGATAGACTGACAGTTTTATGGCTATATATGAGAACAATTGAAAGGGTTTATTTGATGGTTTTGTTTGATGACAAGTGGTAGCATTGCATCTGTTATTATATAAACAATGACTTGTCACTGTTTCTTGTTCAATGCTTTACGGAGATATCATTTGAAGTTGTAAATCAGAATTTTGAAATGAATATCTTGTAAGATCTGTATGCAAAATAGCGGGGTTATTATCTAACATGTTAAAAATTATAGTTCTTATGAATCTTAGGATGTGAAATGTGATCATATTAAGGAGATAAATGTTATGTAGAGAAACAAAGTGATCCTATGTAGTTGATTGCTTTATTATTCAAAAAAGTGTAGTGAAGTTGTAAATGGTCATGTCAGTGAAACAATACGATCATTACTAGTGAAACGACTTGTAACCAATGAGGTTTTGTAGCCAGTGAGGCTCTACTAGAGAGGCATTTCATTAATTTAGTGAGGCATTTTACGAGTGGTTTTTCATCCCTACGAGGGTTTTCCACTCTTGAAAATCATTGTGTTATGGTTCTTTTGTGGATGCATTTATGAGCTTGTCGTTTCCTTACTTTGCATCACAATATTTGAATTTATATGTATTGCTATTGCATAAGCCTACATGGCTCAATTTTGTAAGGCACAGTCTTGTTTGATATACATATTGACCCATTAATGTATGTAAGTTCTGCATTTGAAAATAATGATGGAAGTATTTGATTATTTCCTTTTAGCGCCGTTAAATAATCATCTTATACTATTTAATTATTTCGGTATCGATTTGCTATTGGCAGTTATTTTTAGTAAGCGTCTTTTACGGACCTTACAACTTATGATGTGGTATATCATGGGGGTATAATAATCCTGCAAGATGACTATGATCTGCCTTCACCCTCTGACATTCGACACATTTAGCTACATAAAGTACTATGTCATTCTTCATTCCTTGCCAAAAATATAGTTTCTTAAGGTTTGAATAGAGTTTATTTGCCCCTGGATGTCCTAAATAAGGGGTATTGTGGGATTCACTTAAAACCAACTCTCTTAACTCTTTAGAGTTTGGAACATATATCCTATTGTTGTATCGAAGCAACTTGTCACCATCTAGATAATACCCCTTCATTCTAGGATCAGTTGGATCACTTTCTATGGTTGATCTAACTTGCTTATACCATGAATCTTCTTTTTGCTCATTTAGCACTTTTTCTCTAAAAGTGGTTTTGAATATTGCAATATTCATCAAGTGCCTCCTTCTGCTTAGTGCATCTGCAACCCTATTTTCCTTTCCCTTAATATATTCTATCTCAAAATCATATTTTCTTGGAAATTCTAACCATCTTCTTTGTTTAGCATTCAAGTGAGGCTACGTGAAAATATATTTGAGTCCTTGGTGGTCAATCTTTAACTCAAATGGTTTTCCTAGGAGAAAATGTCTTCATTTCTTAAGAGCATGAACAATGTCTGTTAATTCCAAATCATGGGGTGTATAGTTTACTTTGCGATTTTTCAATTTTCTTGACTCATAAGCCACCACACCTTCATTTTGGATGATCACTCCACCTAGACCTTCAATGGAAGCATTAGTCACAACTATGAAATGTCCAGTTGGCTATGGAACCTTTAAGATAGGTGTGGTGGTTAATTTTTCCTTCAAAGTTTTAAATACCTTGTCACACTGTTCAATCCACACACTAGTAGAAAAACAACAATAAATGACTAAAAAACTACTAAAAATTGCATATATGTGACTAAGCTTGGTCACGTGACTATTAGTAGTTTATTGCCAGTCATTTATAACACGACCAAATTCATGACTAAATCATTTTTAGTCATTTATTGGTTGTTTTGATTGATCAATTTGGTAGTATATTTAGTCATTAATTTAGTCATTGATTGTTGTTAACTGGTCATTTATTTAGTCATGGTAGTTGTATATTTAGTCATGGTAGTCGTTTATTTAGTCATTGTAGTCATTTATTTAGTAATGGTAGTCATTTATTTTAGTCATTGTAGTCATTTATTTAGTCATGGTAGTCATTTATTTAGTCATGTTTTAGTCATTTATTTGGGTGAATCAACGATTCAAGTTATAAATCAAATATAACTTAGTTAATCCTCAAATATTTATGCATATAAAATTCAAGTATCATAGATATTCAAATGTTGAGAGAAGCACCATGAAATGAAGACTAAAATGCTTGAACAAATATGATTGATCAGACACAAACAAATCACAAATCAATAGGAGCCACAACACATTATTTATGAGTGGAAAACCCTGTATAGGGGGAAAAAACCACTCTAAAAATTTACTTCATTAAGCCTCACTAGCAAATCAAAACCTAACTGGTTACATTCAATGTCTCACTGACAACTGTCTCATTGGAAAAGCAAAACCTCACTGGTTACAACCTCACTGGCAAGTCAAAACATATAAATGATGTGCCTCATTGGCAACCTGTCTCACTAACTATTTTGCATCATTTATTGAAGAATTGAAGAATTCAAAAAGGCATAAAAATAGAGAATCGCTTTGTATCAATGAATTTCTTCTCTTGAAAGTTTCATTTGGATTTGAAACTCAAGAATCTTTACTTCTGCACCTGCAACAGAATGAATACTATAAAATGTGTTTCTTCTTATTTAAAAAAACATCCATCTCAGCTCATGCACTGCTAAACAGTGAATTTGTATCAAAGCAATGGTTAAGTTGCAAGGGAAACAATTGGGTTGTCTAAGGTTTGAATCCCACGTTGGTTAGAAAACACAACTGCTCCTTTCATTTTTTCAAAGAGGTCCTCAATGCGTGGTAAAGGGTACTTATTCTTTATTGTGACTTTGTTCAACATTTTGTAATCAATACATAGTCTTAAAGTTGCATCTTTCTTTTTAACAAACATAATCGGTGCTCCCCAAGGGGATATGCTTGGTCTTATGAGACATTTCCCAAGTAATTCTTCTAATTGCATCTTGAGTTTTGCCAATTATGTTGTATTCATTTGATAGGGTGCCTTAGACACAGGTTCAACTCCTAGAAGTATATCAATGGAGAAGTCAAATTCTCTTTTCGAAGGTAGCCCTAGTAGTTCTTTTGGAAGCACATCACTAAATTCTTGAAGGTAAGGTGAATTTTGGAGGGTTGGAACATTCCCTTCTTCCTTTTCATCCATGGTAACCATGTATACTAGATCTCTCTTTCTCTTTTCCTTTTTCAATTACATAGCTGATATGATTTCCATACTTATAGGTCTATGTTTCCATTGAATCACAACCCTTCTTCCTACGTCATCTAAACATTCTACCCATTTATTGTAGCGGTCTACATTTGCTTGATAGTCTTTCAACCAACTCATTCCAATAATCACATCATATGATCCTAAGGGTGCCACATAAAGATCTACCTTTGTATTAAAGTTAGGAAATTGTATTTCTACATTAGATAAGCACTAGGTCACCTCTTTAACTGCCTTATCCCCATACTAGAATGTCCATAATGATTCCATATGATTAACTTTAAATGAAATTTTCCTTACCAATTATGGAGAAATAAAACATTCAGATGATCCAGTATCTGTTAGAATCGAGACTAGTTTTCCAAAAAGTGTACTTGTAGTCTCTACGAGCACATTCTAGGATCGAGTGCGTCGATTTCTTACTACTGCATGAATCATTTGTGGAGGTCCCCTCTGAGGTTGATTTGCTCTCATCTGTCCTTGCATCCCTGGACATTCTCTAGCAAAATGATTCCCTCCACACATGAAACATCCACCTGGTGGTCCTCGTTGCATTGGAATTTTAGGTTGGTTATTGCTTGCTTCATTGAGCCTTGGTTGATTTGTTAGCCCGTTATAGTTCCTTTGTTCATTTTTGAAGTTGTTTTTGTTAGCATTATTTCCATTGTACCTTTGATTTTGATTTGGAGGTGGTTTTCTTTCTGATGAATTGTTCCTTAGGTTCTTGTTGAAGTTTTGGTTCCTTCTAAATTCTTGTTTCCTCTTGAAATTATTACTCTTGAAAGATTGTCTTGTGAAAGTTAAAGCTTGTAATTTCCTTTCCTTTTCTCTAGTAATTCATTTATACTTTCTGGTCGAAGCATGTCAACATCCTCCCCTATGTTGGTATTTAACCCCAAAATGAATTTCCTAGTTTGGCTCTTCACATCTTGTTGATATATTGGCACATATTTTAGTAGTTTGGCAAACTTATCCCTGTATTGTTGAATAGTCAAGGATACTTGTCAGAGGTTGTGAAACTCAGTCATCTTCTCATAAAAAAACAATTGTGGTAGCCACCTTTTATGAAAGTGTTCAACAAATTATTCCCATGTTATATTTTCCTTGGTGTACTTATTTTGTTCCTTCACATTAGTCCACTAGCTAGTTGCTTCACCAATAAGTTGGTAGGACCCCCATAAGGCCTTAGTAGTTTCATTGAAGTCCCTTAACTCAAAATAATTTCCCATTTCATTAAGCTAGTTTTCTACCCCTTCTCCTAGTTGTTTCCCATCAAATTTTGGAGGGGTGATTTTCTTCAAGTCCTCAATCAATTCCAAAAAAAGGATTTTCCCTCCTATGTGCAATAACATTCATTATGTTCTTAGGATTATCTCCTTCAGGAGGGTTTTCAATTTCAATTTCAACTATGTTTTCGATATTATCTTGCCTTGTTCGAAGTTCTTGTACTGTTTGCTCCAAAGAGTTGATTTTGTCTCTTTGTTTAGTTAACAATTTTATTATTGCTTCAATCCCATCCTTATTCCTTCCCTACACCTGTGATTCATCATTAGTATTATCCCTTGACCTTCAACCAATGATAGCTTGAGTTGCTCTTCCCCTTGCCATTTAGAATTCTTGTTTAATATATATGTGTGTGTGTGTGTGTTCAATTACTCGAGTCATAGTAAGCTCCAGGCCTAGTTTTTTAACTTGGCTTTGATACCTCATGTAATGACCCAATTAATTTTGACCTAGAACACCACTATTTTTTTTGTGTTCAAGTATTCATTCACAAGTATACTTGGGAACTTCTATCCATACGGGATAGTTATATGTTAACATGGAAAATCATTTGTTCATACGAAACAAGAATTCACTTCATCTATTCATATGGAATAGGAATACATTTATTCATATAATTGGAATAGACATACACCTAAATGAGGTAGGCATCTATCATATGATAGGTATGTGCTCTAGCAGGAGTCTTGGACTCATCGGGATCATCCAGATCTTGAGTCACTTCCTTGATGACCACACTTTCTATTGAAAGTGTACTGAAATCGTCGTCCTCAGGGGTATGTAAATTATAATTCTAAGCTTGAAACCTGCCTCAGAATTTGACCTAAGGCCTTGGGGACTCAAGCAATCCATACATGATTCTTCTGAGTATATTTGTATATATTTATTAAACTTTGGAATGTTTGGATGATCTCTCTTGCCCTAAACCCTATTCTCAAATGCCTTAGTATTGGGAGCGTCCTTCATTTCCCAGACTGCCTACATACCCTGCTTCCAAATGGGATCAAGGCGTAAAATATGTAGTTCTATTTTCTAGACTATGTTTTATGTGAACTATTATAAAATGGTGGGTATGCAACCCTTTCTAGGGTTCTCATTTCCCGAGACAGTTCCTCTACGGTTGCCGCCCATGAAGGGAAGCATAAATAACAAATGGTCGAGTTGACCATTATTTTTTTACCTAACAACATTCATCTAACTTATTTCCTATTAATATTCACGTCACCCTTGACCCATTTAAACAATTAACATATATCTTCAAATCCAAATTACATTGTACCATAGAAAATTCCTACTTTGGTTTTTCTAGGTTGTCACTAGCAGATTTGATTCATTTCATTATTATCTTGTTAGGTTATCCTTCCAAAGGGGATTTCCCTCCCTTTGGATTTAATCAACCAATGTTCCCTATTTCTCCCCAGCAATTGATAGGGACGATGCCACATGCGTTGTTATTGCAGCTATGTTAGGCTATAGATGCAATAGCTCAAGCGTGATGACATTACCCGTAAACATGAGCCAGAGGCACCGTTAATATCAAACACTGCTGGTTTTGTTTTCCTTCTAGATTTAATTTCAAAGCTATATCTAACATACCTATTAAATCTTAATAAGGAAAAGAAAACTCATAATGCATGGTAACTTTTAACAACAATCATTAAGAAATTAAAACCTGCGATGATTGAATAAATCAACGAGCATTGGTCAAGAATTTATAGTAAGTGCCATCGACAAAAAAAGAATTATTTAACCATTTACTTAGTAACTAAACCATATCCACTCATAAAAGAAATCCCATGCAACATAACTAAGTGATGTACTTAAATTAAACACATGCATTATTTTGGGAAATTCATAACATATATTGTTCCCTACTTCCCTTACCAAATTTATACAAGAAATCCCTAGAGTTAATTATCCTCAAGCATTGTTGTGAGGCTTATTGTCCTATCTTTTCAAACTCATATCTCTATTGTCTAGATAGTTTATGTGGCATTAGGAAATGAAAATTAGAATGACTATATTATGAAATGTAATAAAATATTTATCCAACACTTAACTAGGGCTATTCGATGAAGTTCCTATGTTGTCTATTATTTATAGAAGATTACTTCTAGGTATGAAGAGGTTTCACTTTCTCTATATTTGAAATTTAAGAGCCTAGACCAAATATGTGTTAATAGAAGATTTACTAGAATAGAAAAAAAAAACTTGTATGCTTCAATTTAGTCGACCAAGGAGCAATATTAATAAATGATTAGGAAAATTTTATTTATTTATTTAATTTATTCTACTTTATAAGTTCTAGGGTTTGATTAGCTATAGTCAAGAGAATTTTATCAATATTATTACATGTTTTTGGATTAATAATATATTTAGATTGATTATATTGAAAATTTCCAAGTCTATCTACACTAGATAACAATTACATATGTCCAAGTGTTTTTTTTGTCAAACTTCTTAATGGATTAAATCATAATGGACATATACACCATACAATATATATCTATATTTGTACACCAAATCAACATAAGTACTATATAGACCTAGATTTAAGAATTTACATTGATAAAATACTGCTCTCTTGATGAAAGCAATGTTAGAGAGGACTATTGTACCTTTATTTTAAATTTTAAATGATATAAAATGAAAAGAATATATGTACGTAGTTTGGTGTTTATGATTTCCTACATGATGAATCACAGGTGATTATTGTCGTGTAGTATATTAAAGTAGATTGATTGATGATCTATTTTGCCTATCGATTGATAATCTTTTGCAAATGATCTCTAGCATTTCTTTTGATGTAAGTTTTTTTTTGGTTTAAGAGATCATAGTATGAACTCAATCCTTACAATGATCTTGGCAATTCTGGCCATTAAATTTTCATGGGTTTGAGTTTAGTAGTTGTGTTGAGTTGATTATTCAATCTAGATTGATAAAACAACATAAAACTCTTGCTTTAGAACTGAGATATAGTGGTAAATATTATCCAAACGAGAACAACACCAACCAAGTTAATTGAAATAGATTTATTGGTTATGACGAATAGTGATCTTTCATAAGTTGGATTGAATTTGAAGTAATTTTTAAATAATACATAGTTATTCTTTTTTTCTATATGTAATCATAAACCATTAATACATAGTTTTATGGAATTTACCATAGACCATAATCTTTCTTAGAGTAAAATTTAGACATTTAAATAAAGCCCTTGTTAATGCATGATCTATTTGTCAAGATACAAGGTTGATTCTTTATTATTGAAGTCACATTTTAAGTAAATAAGGAAGATTGATTGTATAGAATGGTATTACATTGTATGCAGGTGTAAGTTGAATTAACTAAATATCCCAATTGACTCATACCAACAAAATCTACAGATATTCATAGTCTACATAGGCTTACAAGATCTTACCAATTTGCAATCACTTGTTTTATCAATATATATTTTGATAGAGAGACAATGGAAGATCAAATATGTTTAAACCAAACTGAATGGCTAAGTTACCTACCTGATGGAATTTTTCCTTGATACAGATCTAAGAGGTGGGGTAGTGAATAAGTCGCCTAGGTTGCTTCAATTGCTTTTCCTCAAACTCTGAAATGCTCCACACTTACAGTTATGAACCAAGCTTCTGGAACTCGCTTCTAAGAATGAAGACCATTGATAATGAAGGCTATCTCCAATCCCAGATGACTCAAAATGATAAAAAAAATAGAATATAGAACTGGAGTGCTTGCCAAGCACAATTTCATCCATTAGATTTATAGATAAAATTGTATTAAATTCATTTGAAACTATAGTAGGAGTTAGCTTCGAGATTTATTATGGTAGTTGAATCACAATCCACGTGAATAATATGGAGTGAGTGATGTCAGTGTTGGGAAGCTCGTGGATAGTGCATTGTAGCTTGGTCGTCAGGTATGCATGGTCATTTGATCAGATTTAAAGTTTTGTCAGATTTCCCAATTAATAATCAACGCCTCAAATCTAACTGGCATAGATTTTGGAGACGTGGTAAGCATTTCAGTTTATGAGCATTGATTTGTGAGCATGCATGTGCCTTAAAGCTTAATAACATGTGAAATGTGACATTTATTATTTATGAGTCAACTCCCTTTTAAAACAAGTGTTTCATTCATATAGATAATCAAATTAGCATCATAGTTAACCAACATAGTAGAGAGAGAGGTCGTGACAAAGATGCTCTTTCTAAATGAAAAATTGATTTTGAGGTTAATGGGAGTCTCAAATTACACAAAATCATGCACTAAAGCAACACATTTAGGACACCCCCCAAAGTGGTGTACAACGAAGGGAAAAAGATATTTGACATTAAACTTTGGATTAAAAATATTTATCTTCTTTATTTTGAAATAATGGATGCACAATGTCCCTGAAGCTGCAGCCTTCAAGAGGACCTTTGCCAAGAAGAAATTCACCCACATAGAAAGGGTTGCAACTAAGGGAATGCAAATGGAGATTATTTGATTGATATCTAGAATATTGATTACAAATGTACATATGCCTTGAATATATAGGCATGAGTGATATACAAGATGCAATATGATGTTGCCATGTGTCTTGATCAAACATCATGTGACAACATGTAAACCCTAACTACCTACCTAGGGAATGATAAACTAATTGAGATATGTTCTAGAAAAGACAACTCATCTTCTAGAAGGAATCTGATCTCCTAATCTCCTAAATACATGGAAAGGGTAATGACCCCATTATTAATGGTTTTCTAATAATGCAACCTAGGACTTAATTAATTAAATAAAGACCTAAGTTAAACTTATGCTAGTATAATTAAATAATCACCCCCCATAAGTGCAACTTAGGGAGGAAATGAAAAATGCAATGATTATACAATGGATGATGGGTCCCAACAACATGATGGCCATATTAGGTACCCATTTACAAATGAGAATGAAAATGCAACAAATCTCCCACAAATGGAGAAAAGGGGAAAACCTAGTTGGAAGAAAACCCCTCTCCAAAAAGGAGATGAAATGCAAAAAAGTGGGGAAGGATGGAGGACTCCCAAATACCCCCCAAGTACACCATCTATCACATGGATACAATACAATCAATAGCACCTCCATAGGAGGGAAATAAAGAGACTATATAGCCCCCCATAACATGTGATCACCTGCAAAAAGGGTAAGTGTCTAAAGACAAAACATGATCCAATGTCGACAAATAACTTGTCTCCCTTTGAGAAGAAACAAAACCAAGTGCAAGTGCAGGGATGCTTCCCATTCCAAATAGGAATTGAAGGAAGGTAGGATGAATGTGGATGTTAATGATGTCTCTAAAAACTACTTATATGTCTCCTTTGTCACTAAAGATGGAGATGCCACAATCAAATCAGGTACATGCCCAATCAATGAAGAAGGTGACAAACCAAGACTATGCGGAAACTGATGTTGAACAATATCCAAAGACTGTAATGCAATGATCCTTCCATTGAAGGAATAGATGGAGACTAGATTGCCCCCCCCTGAATGAAGTGTCCTCAAACCCACTGAAAGAATGCCGAAGCAACAAAGGTGTTGAAACCATATGTCTCCCACTAGGAAGAAGCAATTCCAATGGTAGATGTTGAAGAAACTCCATAATGAAATGAGAGGAAAGAAGTCTCGTATCAGAAATCTCTGAAGAGAAAACAAGTGCCCCCAAGGAAGTCTCTGGATCCCTAATCAAGGTCGAGATAAAGGAATGTGGAGACTCAAGAGAACTCTGCAAAGTAGAATTTGAATAGAGGAGAGATATCCCCTCAAGAATGTACTCCAAACCTATAGAAATAGCCAAGTCAACAATTCCTAAAACAAAGTCATCCTGTGATGTCAAGTCTAGAAAACTGAATGTGTCCTAATGAATGATGGAAGCCTCAATCAATGACTTTGGACAAGGAATCACTGAATGTGAAGGGATACCAACTGTCTTTGATAGAGAAGAAGCACCTGTAGAATCCTTGAAATCCTCATCTGAAGACTCAAGGAAATCCAAATCTGAAGGCTCCTAAATAGTAATATCATCATGGGTTACTTAATCTGAAGAATGACATTCTGAATCATGACCATCGGGGAAGGGTGGAGTATCAAAATCTCCATATATCTCTCAAAGCTTAGTCCAAAGGATATGAGGACAATCATAATGATCAATAGTACTCAAAACATCACAATCAACTTGCATTTCAATGATCTCTAAGACAATATATCTGTTGCAACTCCAAGAAAATTCCTAAATACCTTCACTTGGATGGGGAACTATACCATATAGATGTGGCAGTAAATCAAGTGATTGGAGATGGTTGATGATCCCATCTTGCCATTGTTTATAGTTTCCCTTGTGCAATATAGTCAGAGAAGGAGTGTATGCAAGCCCCATAATGTACTATGGAATTTTCTCCAAAATACAAAGACAATGACCTTCAAAAATAAATAGAAACTTCCAAATATGATATGCAATTGAAGAGATGCCACCCGAATCAAAAAATCCTTCTTCAAATTTCAGGATGTCCAAGTAATTGAATAAATGCACCAAATTGGAAAAAATCAACGCAAGAGTACCTGGAGTTGAAACTAACCAAAGTAACTGGACTGATGAAAAAAGCTCTGTAATACCTTCTTGATGTTGTTGGAATCACTAGATTTGATAAACGGTTGAGAAGATATGAGCCTTTATGTCCAAACTAGGGTTTTTACTTTCGTTGACTATAGATTTTTCTGCCAACAAAATTTTGCAGAATGGATTACACCACTAGAAAGTAGACCAAATCCTCTTTTTGTCGGTATCTTGTTTGTTGATTTTCGATACCCTGGTAAAAAGTTATGAAAAAATGAAAAAAAGGCCTATATTAGGCATTCTGTAGGCTAATCAGGTGCAAAATTTTAGCACCTCGGGCTAAAAAAATCATGCCCTTGGTTGTTGATATGACCACGGGCTTAAGTGAGGCAAAAAAAGGCTCCCCTCTGGGAGCGGCGGCGAGGCTAAGCCACTAGCAAGGCGATGATTCTTCGTGGTGGCGCGGTCGGAGTCTAACAAATCCTTCAGATGACACAAATTGTCGGTCGTTGGCGGGACAAAACACAACCGACAAGGATGTCGATGAACTGAAGTTGGGAGAGAATCTCAGGATGGTTGGCGAGAGATTTGATTGCAACTGGTACGAAGAGTACGCCTCCCCTGACGGTACTACGAGCCAGATAGAAGTGACATGAGCTGGATGGGTACGATGGGACCAAGCCTACAAAGAATATTAAATATTCTTCCAAACAAAACATTGACCGCAAAAAAAAAAAATCTCCACCAAAAAAAGAGTTGATCGAAGATTTGCAGATCTGCTAGGAATGCTGACAAATAGAACTTGTATATTTTGATTTTTAATATTGCTTGATTGGCAATTAAAGATCAAAAAAAAGGTTTTAAGATATATGCTAACAAGAGATAGATATATATCTGCAAAAAATATTTTACAAATGCTGACATAAACTTAAATAAGTCCGATGGAAATATTAATCAGTCATATGATTTTTATGTCGACCAAAGAAAATACTAAGCCTACGGATTTAAAAAATAAACCCCAAAATGCCGATGAGATTAAAATGTAGCCCGATGGATTTAACAAATCAAACCCCTAAATGATGTCGAATATGTAATTTAATTGTCGGTTGATCTAATTTTTAATTTTTCTGCAAACTATTGAAAGAAGCCCAAATATGATTTTTTTGCCAAACAATATAGAGATTAGCCCTGATTTTTCTGAAATGAAAAGTGGCCTGCAACTTAAAAAAAATTGCCACAAAGGACAACTAACAAGGGTGATTTTTTTACTACAAATTTGTACGGATCATACCAGTTGATTTTGCAAACCCTAAAATACCTCTGATGGCTCCCAGGTTGATGAATCCAATTTTGATGAATGAATAGGTGATCCTAGGGTTTTGAGGCCTCTTGAAGACAATGGTGAGCTCGGGTCTGACTCAATCTGCTCCAAAAATAAGCTTGGTCCTTGAGTGGAGTCAAGTAGCCTACAATGGAAACCTTCAAGCCTGCAATGAATGTCACTAGCTAGCCCAACTTTCTTGATCCTAGGATGAATCTTCATTGGAATGGATTTGATACCCTATTGAAATAATGGATGCACAATGTACCTGAAGCTGTAGCCTTCAAGAGGACCTTTGCCAAGAAGAAATTCACCCAGACAGAAAGTGTTGCAACTAAGGGCATGCAAATGGAGATTATCTAATTTATATCTAGAATATTGATTACATATGTACACATGCCTTGAATATATAGGAATGAGTGATATACAAGATGCAATATGATGTTGCCATGTGTCTTGATCAAACATCATGTGTCAACATGTAAACCCTAACTACCTACCTAGGGAATGATAAATTATTTGAGATAAGTTCTAGAAAAGACAACTCATCTTCTAGAAGGAATCTTATCTCCTAAATACATGGAAAGGGTAATGACCCCATTATTAATGGTTTTATAATAATGCAACCTAGGACTTAATTAATTAAATAAAGACCTAAGTTAATTTTATGCTAGTGTAATTAAATAATTAATTACACCAACACTTTAAATATCATCTAACTAAGTATATTTCAAAATATATTTGTAGTGGTGGAATTTACATACTTGTACAATTTTCCATTTAGTTTTGTGCCCATTTTGAGAGAATGTCTCAATGTAATTGCATATCAACAAATGACACAATCTTGTGTAAGTTTGGGATCATTCCCCTAGTCTTCACCTATCCACATATACATGCATTCCCATATATTTATTCATATCTTATCCGCATTAGCACATTCTCCCACACTAATTGCACTTTTTTCTCCATCCATGATCAAACATTCTTTTGTACATAAACTTTACTATTTAGCCACTCTAAGTTAATTTTGTTATTGTGGGGTCTACTCAATGTCTATAGATTCAACCCTTGATTTTTCAAAAATTAAATTCAAACTTAGTCAACTCTTGCCCATTCCACCAAGCATTATGAGCCAACTAAACATATATTTTGATGAATTGTTGTTGTGTCTTTATTTAAAGTCATTTATTCACATTCATACATCTTCTCACATTTAAACACCCCTCTCATCTTAAGGAGTAATTCATAGAAGAACATTTAGAATTCATGCGCTAAAATAAATCTAGATCTATATGATCATCTTAGGAGCATTTACACAACTCAAGTTTGTTATTTTTGATCCTTCACACAAGTTTTTTTGACGATTGAACTCAGAGAACATGTTTCTTAATGACATATTGACAATCTTTTAAAGGTATTTGTAAATATTGCTAGTTTTCTAAGTAGAGTTGATATAGGTGAATTCAACAAACTAGAGAGTAGGGGTGCAAAATTGAGGAGATCAAATCCATGTGACATAAGGATAGATTTTTGCACGCAAGAAAGGCTTAGAGATGCATTCTTGATCCTAGACAAAGTGTAGATCTTATACAAATTTTTAATAATCAAAGTTAGAGTATAGACATGAAAGATTTGTCTTCAATTTTGAAACATCCAAAATTTATTACAATATCAAAATTGTTCATCTTTCAAACCTCAAGCTAAGTAATTTTCAATCACATTTGATTTTCATGCCTCAATATTTAATGTTTCAATTTATTGATATCTATAACCATAATTGTCAATTATTAATGTAAATTAATCGAAGCTTTATGTATATGCATCCTAAAACACCATATCCCAGTGTTAAATAAAATAAAATAAAATTTATAGCCTTATATAGAATTCCACAATTTACGGGGAAGTAAAATGGTCAATGGTTCGTCTTTCACCATGAATGAATCAATAAAGTTTTTTAATAACATTCATGAGGGCAAACAACTTATGCGACCATTGGATAACCAACCACACTACTAAGCAGAAAGTCCAAACAAGTAGGTGGCCGACATAGCACCTACTTCATCTTCATTTCTTTTTGGATCATAGATCTAATGATCTGCAATTTTTGATATCCTTTCTTCTTCAAACATGTTGCTCATGGAGCCCACCTTTAAAATCTCAATGTAATTGGTCCGAATATCCATGTAAGCTAGACACTCCATGATGTAGTGGCATCCTATCTCCACTAGCTCCAAAGTACAAAAATATCATATTCTATCTTCCCACTCTTCTTTAGTTATTGTCCACCTTCCTGTTTCACACCTAAATTGATGTTAACTAGTCTTTAATTGAATCATTAACATTTTCACTTTTCGTTTTATTTCCGCTCTTTACACTAAGAGGTGTTCTACAGTCACATAAGAGTGGGAGGAACCTCCGTCAACAAAAACAGAATTCATTTAAATTGACGTTCTTCTACCGGTTTTGCTGACAATAGTGGTTATGCATTAATGTGTTATGTGTAACGTCTAATAAATAAAGCATTTGGTATTCGCCATGTAAGAAAGTAACAACAATCAAAAGGTCTTTGTAATGACTGCGAGAGATTCCCTTTGCACGAACCGTTTCATGAATGAGTAGTTACAGTTGTCTGCTTATCTCTGAACAATAAGACAAAGTTGAAAAGGAGAGCTTATAGAAAGAACCCACACATAAAGACAAAATTAAACAAGAGAGCTTATAGTAAGAACCCAACGGACCGAGTTGAATCTTCTTCTGCAGGAGGAGGAGGAATACAAAATGTCATTTGGCTCTCACAATTTGTAGAGCAATGAAAATGGTTTGATATTGAGGGCCTTGACATCATAGTCGCACTGCACAAAGTATGGTCAAGGACAACCAACATGGGTCTTGCAATCTCTCTCTTTCATGCCCTTGTTATGCTGCAAGCCACAGTGCATTTTCCCATGTAAACAAATCAGATTTTTTTTGCAAATCTCCAACTGAATACATAGTTTGTTTGATGGTTAGACACAAATTATTTCTCCATTCAACACTCGTTCTGTCAAGGAAATTCCCACTTCTATTTCAGGAATCAATTTAAGTAGACCTTATGAAGTGAATTCTATAAACAAAGATTTATTGCAGCCAAATTAATCACCTATCTGTATTGTTGTAATTACAAATCCTACAGAACATGCAGATATTTTTTTATAGAGAGTGCATTTGCTCTGTTTGTGGCCTTTCTCATTAATGTGGCAGTTGTTTCAGGGAGCGAATATGTTTGTTTCATACCAAATATATCTTCTCAAGATACAGATAAATGTAAGGAGATGGATCTTCTTAATGCTTCTTTCCTTTTTAGGGTATGTCAACCTACATTCTCTGCACAAAATCTTTAGCAAAACAAAATGCCTATTTTTTATTTAATTTTCTTTGCCCTATGTTTAAACAGAAGACTAATCGCCTCCAAAATATTTCTAAGACTGAATTAATTATGAATTTTTGTTCCATGTTTCAGAATGTATTAGGGAAATGGAGTTCTAAAATATTTGTAATGGCTTTGCTTGCTCAAGACAAAGTTCAACTCTCACTGGAACATACTCAACTCATGTGATGTGGCTTTGAAAATGATAGTAGAAGCTGTAATGGTGATAGTTTTAGTGCATAATCAAGATAGTATAAGATGGAGTTGGAGAATGGGTATTTTGTTGCTTTAATGTTCTTTTTTGAGATCTCCTTCTTCCTTAGAAAAAGATTTATTTCCTAAATGAAGCTCCTTCATGAGCTTTGTACAGGTCATAGTTTTTGCAATAAAAAATGACATCTACTCGCAGTAGGCTCGGGCTGAGGATTTCTACGACCCTCCAATGAAAGAAGCCCCTCATATTTTTAGATCCACCTTTTGTTTACATGGTGGGCAGCCGAGGAAGCCTACAATGGGAAATAATATTTTTTTTGTGGACTCTTTAAACTTCTTTATTTCTTGCACATTGTTCATGGCATGAATACCAAATAACTAGCAATGGCACCTTGGTGTGCAATGGGTATGCCAAAGAGTTGTGGAATTTCAATTAGGGAGAGGTTTTGGTATTTTTATTTGCAAAGCATATTCTTCATTTTAGAATTTGGAAAAAAAGTTATTTGTTTTAGAGTTCATGTCCAAAGGGAATTTGGGGATAGTATTGCATTCCACCAGTAAGTCATTGAGATTCAGAGAGATATTATACATAGCAATAATATATTTACATATACTTCTCTATCAGTGTAACCAAAAGTTCTTCGGGCGTCAATGTGGTGGTACATGTGAAGGCGAGGAATGGTGAGGAAAGTTCACATAATGTAGTGTTTAGTTTAATATTCACTATTTTGTTTAGTCCATGTTGAGCAAACTTAGAATGCAATTGATTGTTGTTTGTTAATCTTTAAGCCATGGCCTTGAATGTTACAACACATCAAATCTCTATCTAATTTGTAACAAACGCCATATCAAATTATAGGTTGTGGCAGTAAGTATTTTGCCTAAGCTCTTATAGATTTTGTATCTGTTGTGGACTAAATTCATTATGAAACTGGAATATCTTTAATTTTTATTTTCCCATTACATTTGGCTGAAAGTTTCTCTGCACAAATTATATTGATAATGGAGTATTAATATCTTCTTAATTCAAAGGTTTGGTTTCAGTTGGGTTTTAGTCCTTGTAAGTGAATGCATAATTGCTAAATGATCTACCATTAGATCTCAATGTATTACACAAATGTATGAAAGTATCTCTGCACATTTTTTTCCATAATGACCTAGAATTTGATGACATTTGAAGCATTCAAAGGAAAAAAATTTTACATACAAACACTTGTTGAGCAATGATATTGATATGAATTAGAATAACAATAATTTGAGATAGGACTTGACACACAAATTAACAATGAGCACTACTTTTACTAGCATCTAATGAACTCCCAAACTGCATATAGTGCCACACAAATTTCTCTTAAGCAGGCTCAAATTGGCAAGGCATAATCTACTCAATGTAGGAAGGTTGCTAATGATCTTCCTGACTTCTTTTGATACATGAACACTCCAATACACCATTAAATATTTTGGTACCATTGCAATCTTGTGTGATTTTTGTTAATTCAATGTGAATGGTGGGGTTTGAATTTTGTGTTATTTTTATTTTTTTAATTGTTTTTAAGCGCCTGTGTCGTGGGGGATTGTTTGCCATCCCCTGCCATCTCCAAGCATTTCCTGAAAAGAAAGCTATTTGAGGGACGTTTCCTAGATTTTCTGCAGAACAAAGACAATTGGGGATCATTTCAAACCCGCCCCTGCATCCCCTAAACATTTCCTATAGGGAACAGATCTGACAATGCAGAGGACGCATCCTCGGGGTAAATAGCCCTTAACAATTTGAGGGTACCCCTCCAATAATACAAGGGGATCGGCTCCACAACACATAGGAACAAAGATATATCCAAGGTGCACTAGGAATGACACTATCCAGTGGCAGTGTAAAAGTTAGTGAAGTATATGATGAACACTAATTAAGCCCTTACTAAGTACACATATGCGTTGGTCATGCCACAGACCTTAAATTTTGAGGTTCTGCCATACCTTGTTTTCTCACACAAACTCTGTTTTCTATCCTCCATACATGATATCACTCATTTTCATGAGTGACACTTTGCCTTCCATTGTATGGTCAAGCCACGAATAATTCAAGAGAGCCTCCTGAATAACAGGAAGGGCTGCACTAAATATAGCCATTTGAAGACCTAAGACCCTAAATTTGACTAATTGAAGACCTAATGCCCTGGATTCGGTTATTTGAAGACTTAAAATGGTGAACTCAACAATTTGAAAGCCTATATCATAAATTCGGCTAATTAGAGACCTAAACCCCTAAATTCGCTTTTTGAAGACCTGATCAAGATGACCCCAATTGTTGGAGCTAGAGGAGATTCAACATCTAAAAGATGAACTGAAACTAAAACAACATAGGAGCAATGAAAAAAGGAAAAGAAAACACGTCATACATTCTAACAGTGTGGTCGGTTGTTCCGCTAAACCCAAAGGCATCATCATGGAAGCAACAATCCATAACAACGTCGTCGTGCTGAAATTGTCCCTTCAAAAAATTTGCACTGGCGTCATATAACCTTACCCTCCGTTTCAACAAAAAGAAAAGTCACAACACAAACAACTCCACAAAACCCAAATACAAACCTCTCTCACACTAGGGGCTAAAGCTTTGTAAGATTTTCAGATAGAAGATTCTAGAACATTCCAGAAGCATTGGGTTACCCTATACCAGGAGGAAACGAGCAAGTGATCACTGTGGTTGAAAAAGTGCAGATTCGAGATGTCGTCGGTGGGAGGATTTGACAACTCCTGTCTAGAATCGGCCGCCACTCTTGCAGGGGTTGTAGCCGTTGCTCCTGGATCATTGTGTTATTTAGGTTATTAGTGGCCCTGTTTCTTCTTACTAGTCCTTTGAACCTTCTTTTGTTCTGGGTGCGATTCGATCCTTTGACCGGTTGAAAAATAAAACGAGATAGGAACAAATGAATATATACACAGCAGAGTGTTCAAATTTAAACAAGCAGGATGATTAATGAGGGAATTCAAAGATATCTCTGATTGGAACAAATGGAGGGGCAGTGACCGATTTAAATTGCTCCTTGCAACATAACGTAGGGAAGATTCCAAAAAAATCATTAATTGAAACCATGTTGAGTGACTCACCTCAAGATTCTACGCAAACTTTGTCGTGCTCTTCATAATGCTGATGGGAAAAAATGGGTAGCATGTGCAGGAATTTTTTGACGAAACCCTTCTGAAGCAAAAATTTCTTTAGAATGAGATGAATCAACACTAGTCTTCCAATGGCTGCTGCTTCAACCTATTTATGACAAGTAAAAAGTAAATCTACAAGTATGGGGGTTTTAGAGTTGCTCGATCCTTGAGCTCGGGACTAAGATTTTTGCAGCCTTCTAAATAAAAAAATAGTGGTTGCTCGAGAAAAGTTCTGATTTCATCGATGAATATTGGAAATAAAAAACCAACAAATTATTTCATAGTTTAACAACAATAACAACAACCAGGAGTTGTTTGATGGCCATCAGGATCCAGAGTGGCATCAAATCACACTTACTTCACTTTTCGTTCCTATCACGCAACCTCAGTATGTACTCTGCTGTGTGCGCGTTAAATCAACATGAACCGTAATAACTTCACCGTGAAAAGCATCAACGATTGGCTATCATTCAACCTTCTTGCAAGAGCTCTCGTTGTTTTTCAGTTGTCCAGTGACAAAATGAGCTCGGGAAGCTCAAATAGGACACGCCTTCGGCGTAAAAATTGTCAGTAGTGATTTTATTTTCACTTTAAAAAATGATTTTTTACTTTCTTTTTATTGTGAGTTGTAGATTCTGTTTTCCTCCCATATTATATTTTAAATTAATTCATGTTAAGTTAATAAAAAGAAAGTATTAAAAAAATTAATTAATAAAAAGAAATTACATTTAGGCAAAGGCAAAAATCAATCTATAAAAGAATTATTTTATTTTCTTTCTTTTAAGTTTTGTTTTTCAAATACATTTCTTCTTTTTCTTTATCAAAATATTTTTTAAAAATTCCTAGAAGATAAATGATAGTTGAATGTTTAATTGTGTTTTCTAAATTTTTCATTAAATATATCTTACAAGAATATTTTTTAAATTAATAAAAAGAAAGTACTAAAAAAAAATAATTAATAAAAAGAAATTATAGTTATGCAAAGGAAAAAATCAATCTATAAAAAATTATTCTATTTTCTTTCTTTTTAGTTTTCTTTTCTCAAATGCATATATTCTTCCTCTTTTGCTTTTAATGTCTAACAAAATAATTTTTTATATACTCTAGAAAACAAATGATAGTTGAATATTTGTTTGCACGCACAAATTATTCTAAATTTTTCATTAAAAATGTCTTACAACAATATATTTTAAATTAAATAGATCTATTTTACATATGAAATTGACCATATAATTTTTAGATATAATAAATATTATTAATCAAATGTATGATTATATTATCTCATTCTAAAAAAATAAATGAAACCAGAATAGGGGATATGATTATATTATCTCATTCTCAAAAAAAAAATGAAACAAGAATAGGGGAGAGGAGCCCATAGTGGAGCACCCTAACTTCGCGTTTCTCAAAATCCTACGTAGAAATTTCAAATCACTCCCAATTCTCTACAACAGTTTATTTGGCAACTCATGTGCTTCTATATTTCGTTTTAGGGCAACACCATCAAATATGATGCCACATCAACATGATTTTTGTCGAGGTATCCACAAAGGCCCCAAAAAAAAGTGAAACCGATAGTGGTGCACTAAGTCATGTTTTATTGGTGCGCTGATGTGACATCACATGATTTGTCACTTTGCATACTTTATGGATAAAAACTGTTTTGCAATTGGATATTAAAGTGCTCCACTATGGGGTCCACCGAGGACTACTTCTATCCCCACTATTGTCTTGCTCCATTATGGGCCCCTCTCCCCTATGTATTATTAAAATTTTGTTTTAACTTGTTTTATCAATTTATTTGTAAAAGATCAATTTAATTAATATGATATAGTTGAAATATTTTATTTATCAAGAATTATTTTAATAATATAATAATATTTATTATAATTTTTGTATTGATATCTATTATCAAATAATTAATGAATATATAATTAGACTATACATCAATATACTTTAAAGTTTTTGTTGATATAAAATTTGATTATTATATTTAAGCAAAGATTTTGAAAGGGTCTTATAATCTTTAATAAAGTCGATAGATAAAACAATAGCATAGAGAGTAGTTGAGGCCTTTTATCCAACATAGATTTAATCAAGACAAAGAAAAAGTTAACAAAAGTCTAATAAAAAACAACTAGAAAATAATAAAAAAACAATTAAAAAAGTATTAAAGGACATATAAAGAGGCATTAGGCCTACATATAACTAAATCATTAAGACTTTATGCAACATCCCAACCCTCTTATATATTTTTATTTTCAATAACGAATTTCACAATCAATCAAGCATTTCACTAATTAACCTAATAGGAGAAAGAATCCAACACTGGACCATCTTTCAATTGTAATGATATAATTTGTTTATTTAATGTCAAATATTTATAATAATATAACATAATAATTCTAAAATTAAAGTTGTTAGTGTTGATTTTAGTACTCATAATTGAATGAAATGAATTAAGGTTAGATCTAAAAATAAACAAGTCATGTGATGTCGCATTAGTAGACTTAGGGTTAGGATTAAGGTTCAATTAAGGTTAGAATTAAGACTAGGTTACAGTTTAACTAAGGTTAGGTTAGGATTTTTCTTATGGTTGTAGTTATGGTCAGGATTTAATTAGAGTTAGATTTGAATTAATATTCAATTGTTGGGGTTCAAGTATACTTGGGGTTAGGATTATTACAATTCTAAATTCATCAAAGTAATGGTTAGGGTTAGGGTAAGTGTGAAGCCTAGGATTCAGATAAGAATTAAAGTCACAAGTGGATTTATAACTATGGTTACTATTAGGGGTAGAGTTGGGTCTAAAATTAGGGTTAGGTTTACTGTCAAGGTCATAATAAAATTAGAATTAAGGTTACAATAAGGGCCATAATTAGGGTTTCCTATGCTTAAGGATTGTGTTTGGTGTTACAATTGGGGCTAGGGATCAATTAGGGTTAGGGTTATAGTTTAAATAGGGTTGGGATTCAATGAGGATTATAGTTACTGTTGGATTGGGGTGTAATTAGGGTTAGGGTTAGGGTTTAATTAGGATAAGGGTTCAATTATTCTTAGGGTTAGGGTTCTAAAATAAAGCCTGGGGTTAGGGTCGGGGTTGGGGTTCAATGAGGTTCAAGGTTAGGGTTTGATTAGTGTGAGGGTTAGGGTTCTACAATAAATCATAGGCTTAGGGGTAGGGTTATGACTGGGATTCAAAAAGGGTTAGGGTCATGGTTAGGGCTTGATGAGGGTTAGGATTAGGGTTCAATTAGGGTTATGATTCAATTAAGATTCAATTAGGATTATGGTTCATTTAGCATAAGGGTTAGTATTAAGGTTGGGATTTAATTAGGGTTTATAGTTAAAACTAGAGTTTAATTAGGGTTAGGGTTCAATTAGTGTTAGTGTATAAAAATAGTTAGGATTAGAGTTTAATTACAATTATAGATAGGCTTCATTTAAAGTTCAATTTGGGTCACAATTTCATAAGGGTTAAGGTTAGGGTTAGGTTCAATTAGGGTTAGGGATATGAATAGGGTAAGGGTTTAATTGTGGTTAATTCTTAATTAAGGTTAGAGATAGTATTCACTTAGAACCTTAGGTTTAGGGTTCAATTAAGGTTAAAGTTAGGTTATGTTTCTACAATAAATCTTAGAGTTGGGATTATGGTTGGGGTTCAAATATTGTTATGGTTAGGGTTAAATTTATCATAACCCTAACCCTAACCTTAACCCTAATATTAACCTTAAATCTAAACCTAATCATAATTTTTATATCTAATTATAACCCTAACCTTAATCCTAATTGTAACCTTAATACTAAAAATAACCCTAATCATAACCATAACCCTAATGCTAAGTCTAACCCTATCTCTAACCTTGATCATAAACCTAATCTTAATCTTAACCCTAACCCTAACCCTAACTTTAATTGTAATCCTAACCCTAAACCAATACTAATTGTATATCTAACTATAACCCTAACCTTAGTCATAATTGTAACCTTAACCCTAAACCTAAACCTAACCATAATTATATCCTTGACCCTAATCCTAATTCTATCTCTAATCATATCAAAAACCATAATTCTAACTCTAACTCTAATCGTAACCCAAACACTAATCCTAACTCAAACAATAACCCTAATCCTAATCCCAATCTTAACCCTAACACTTAGCCCAATTCAGTCTCCAATCATAACCCTAACCTTAACCCTAACTCTAATTCTATCTCTAAACATAACCCTAACCCTAACCCTAATTGTACCTCTAATCGTAACAAAAAATTGAACCATAAATCATTTCTCTAGTCATAACCCTAATCTTAACCCTAATCAAAATCCTATCTCTAACATTTATCCCAATTCAATCTCTAATCATAACCCTAACCCTAACCCTAATTCTATCTATGACTATAACCCTAACCCTAATTTTAATTGCACCTCTAACTATTAAAAAAATCCTAACTCCAAACCCTATTTATAATTGTAATCCTAACCAATATGTAACCCTAATCCAAACCTTAACCCTAGCCATAACCCTAACTCTGTCGCCAATTTAACCCTTACCCTAATTGTAGCCCTAGATTTAACCCCAACCTTTCCCCTAACCATAATTCATCTCTAATTTTTACCCTAATCTTAACCCTAACCCTAACCATATTTATATCTCTAACCTTAACCCTAACCATAATTCTAACCCCAAACCTATCCCTAATTCTATATCTAATTGTAATCATAACCTTAACCCTAAATCTAAACTTATTCATAATTGTAATTGTAACCCTAACCTACTTTAACCCTTATCCTAACCTTAACCCTAAATCTAACCATAATTTCATCACTAATTGCAACCCTAACCTTAACCCTTATTGTAACCTTAATCCTAAACCTAACTCTAATTATAACCCTAATCCTAACTTTAATTCTATTTTTAACCATAATCATAACCCTAATCCTAAATCTAACTCTAATATTTAATGTAAACCTCACCAAAATCCTAACCTTAACCTCAACTATAATATTAACCCTAATCCTAACCCTAATTCTATATCTAACTATAACCCTAATATTAACCCTAATTATAACCTTAACTCTGAACCTAAACCTAACCATAACCATAATCATAACCTTAACTTTAATTATATCACTAACTTTAACCCTTATTGTAATCTTAATCTTAACCCTACCCATAACTATAACCATAACCATAACTCTAATCCTAATTATATTTCTAAATGTAACCAAAACCCTAACCCTAACCCTAACTCCAATTGTTATCTTAACCCCAACCCTAATTAAATCTCTACTACTAACCCTAACCCTAATATTAACCCTGACCCTAACCTTATCCCCAATAAAAAATCTAATCTAATCTTAGCCCTAACCCTAACATTAAACCTAACCCTAACTCTAATCTTAACCGTAACCGTAACCTTATCCTTGATCGTAACTCTAATTCTAACCTTTACCCTAACCCTAATTCTATTTCTAAACCTAACCTAAACCCTAGTCCTCATCCTAACCTTAACCCCAACCCTAATCCTCATCCTAATTTTATGTCTAACCTTAATCGTATCCTAAATCTTAACCCTGACCCTATTAATTTTGTCTTCCATGTCGTGCTGCCAATGCTACTAGCATATATATATTTTTAATAATATATATTAAAAAAACATTGAGAAATATTCTTCTCGAGGTGCCTATTTATTAATCAATTTATCACATAAAAGTCCCTGAGAAGGATATCTCTAATATATATGCTAGTATATAATTCTTTTGTACACGGTCCTATAAAGATTGAAATGCTTGGATATAGTTTTTTGTTTTCGTCCTCATTTGCCTTGTCCACATGTTTACTTTCGACTTTTCCTTTTGTGGGTGATCATATGGGGATTGCAATAGGAAATGCATACGTCAATTGAACGGGTCTCGTCGAGGACGTTACTTGCATTTTCTTTATTGTTGTGAATTCTGGGTGGATGGATGGAGGGGTGAGAGCCGTTGTCGAGGCCATTCATGCGTCTCCTACACAGGCAGTTGTTTACTTGAGCGGAGGCGCATCTCAGGTCAATAATTCTCCCCTCATTGAATTTGTTTTTTCTCTTCCAGGTGGACTCTATGTTTATTCATTTGCATTTGCAGGCATTAGGATGGCTAATGAGTGTACCTGGAGCGTCCTCAACAGTTCTTGAGGCGGTGGTTCCTTATTCTCGCATGTCCATGGTCCAGTTGTTAGGAAAGGTATTATTTTCACTGCAAATGGAACTTCCCGATAACATTTTCATAGTCTTTGATTATAAATTTATAAGGGAACTAATCAATTGGTGTGTGGAGCAACTTTAACAATCCGTTCGCCTAGATGCCATGACTTAGGAGTGCTGCGGACTTCCAACCAGTCTTGTCTGTTGGGGTTTGCAAACCATTGAGTTGGATGTGCTCTTTTATCCAATTTCAACATTGAATCATCTATATTAGGGATTTGAACTTGGGAATCCTCTTTGGAAGTACCATGCTTTTACCATTTGAGCTTTTTGTTTTGATCATACTTAAATTGCAATTCTTATGGGAATTGTTCACTCAATATAAAAATTACACTATTGTTGCTTCCCATCTCCTCTAAGACATTGCCTCGTTTGGTAAATTACTCTTCTTCTCATAAAGTTCTCATTATGTTTTACTCGTGTTGGGTTCATTTCCTTTGCTTCCGTTTCTAAGCTTGGGACCCCTGTCTTCTTTGAAGCATTTCATTTTCATTTTGCTGCCTATGAAAATCTTTTCAATACTTTAGTATGTCCTGTTTTATCTGTATGGTACAGGTTAAAAAGGAGTTTCAGAAAATGTTTTCCTTCTGTCGTATTCCTCACATTTTCTTTGTCTCATTTTAGGCGAAGTTGACACTGGAAATTTAAATGATTTCATTAGGCTCCCCACATCCTCATGCTTGAATTTGTCTTTGTTTTGGATTTGTCACGGTGTGATGGTGCGGTTGTCCGAGAAGCCCTTGTTTTCATTGTGTGGTTATATGATGAATGATGGCTTAACCTTTTTACTGGTCGCTTTCACAGGGAAGTTGTACGCATTGTGTCCGCTTTACTCTCTACTTGTGTTATCTGTCGACATTTCATGAGTTCTATAACTCGATGGTGCAATAATGTCTGTTCCATGGAATCTTGTGCTTCAAAGCAAGAAGTCTTGCCATTGTTATGAGAGCGTAGAGTTCTTTTACCAGATAATTTAAATGGTTTGGATGTTACCATCACATTACTTCTGCTCTAAAAGGGACATTTTATAACGTGATGGTGCAAGAATGCTCGAAGCCCTTGGTTTCATTTTGTGGTAATGTGTTTAAGCTCGATCCTTTGCTTAGAGTTCCCAAGGTTTGCCTATCATGTTGAAACAAAACTTTAATGCGTGTAAATTGGCAATTGATAATGCGATGGTATGATAATAAAAATTATATGAAATCTAGTGATATTGGAAGTCGGTTAGACAAAGCAAGTTTATAATGACATAACATGGTGAACGCAATAATTGCCTTAAGGAATTGTTTTTCAGTTTCTTGAAAAATATGTGCTCTCATTTGAAATCATTTCATATCATCCCAAATTTAACATGCACATTGTTTCAATTATGTTTCAAACCTTTCCATAATCTCTTAAAACTTTAAGTTTTCTAATCTAGGTTTAATGCACATGAAGTTTGAGTAATGATGCAGGTTTGAATCTTAAGGATGTTCAAAGCCCACAAGGATTCACAAATATTTTCAAATTTACAGAGCTTTGAAGAAGTGAGAACATGTGATGAAATAACTTGCATAAGAGAAGAATGAAACAACAAATATTTGGAAATATAATAAGAATCACCTTGCAAATACTTGACAGTAATATGCCATTTTGAGGGGGCAATCGGCAAAAGTCTTCAACAAGAATAGAATTTGGAATATAATGATGATAAACTAACCACTAGCTCCTATATATACCATACTTATGCCTTGGATGCCACCTACGCTGACCTAACTACCTATATAAGACTATATAAATGATCATATAACTTAATTAAATATAATGCTAGCTTCAAGTCAGCTACACATATCCCATTGTGCACTATAGGTTAAGGGTGTAGCACGCCCTTCCCCTTAAAACCAACATTGTTCTCAATGTTGATGATCCTTGGATGCTTCTACAAGAATGCTTCATCTTCCCCTGTCTCATCATTACTAGCTAGATTCTTCCACTTGATTAGACACTTTGTGCATGTCTGAAGGATTTCCTATGCTCCAAAATGATTTTGCCCTTCGCATCAAGCTCGGGTAATGCTGTTTGGGTTAAAATTCTTTGTTTAATGATCTTCAAGTAGGAAACATGGAAGATTAGATGTATATTTGTAGACTTAGGTAACTATAGTTTGTAAGAAACATTGTCAATCTTCTGTAAAACTTGATAAAGGCTGTAATACTTGGGCGAAAGCTTGTTATTCTTTTTCTGTTGTTTCAATTACATTTGTTTATATTGGTATAATCACACAAAAACCCAATCTCCTACTTCAAAATTTCTCACTATAGTGTCTATTAGGTTGCTGCTTATTATGCTCTCTGCCATTGCCAAGTTCTCCTGGAGACTAGAGGGTGCCTCTTGGTGGTGTCGAACGTATTCTTCCATCGTCCTAACCTTTGGGTGTAACCTTAAGGAAGAGGTGCTGGATGGTAGTGGTACCTATATAGTGCCAAAAATGAAGTTATTTTGCATGAAGTGTGGACCTACTCTTGTCTATTTGAAGTAAAGCAATGGAGATCATAGTTGGCGATCAGAAAACTCGGCGAGTTTTGAAAACTCAAGTTTTTTAAACGAAGTTTTGAGAAAACCTTTTTTTGAGAAAACATGAGTTTTTGAAAAACTCGCGAGTTTTTGCCGAGTTTTTCAAAAAACTTGGCTATGGAGAACTTAAAGCTAAAAACGTCTTTTTTAATGTTTATTAAGCAATTTTTTAAGTTCCCGAGTTTTTCCGAGTTTTTGGCGAGTTTTAAAAAACTCTCCAATTTTTCCCTTGGCGAGTTTTTTGTTGGGGTGAGTTTTCCAACATGATGGAGATAAACCTCCGAACACTTGTTGACCACTTCAAATTATCCTTCTGATTGGGGATGATATGATGAGCTCTGAGTTCGTTGAGTGCTTAGACAAGAGAATAAATGAGTCCAAAAGTTATTTATAAATATAGAATCACAATCCCTGACTATTATTTTTGGGATTCCATGTAGCTTTTGAATGATGTTCATCAAAGTTGCTGCAACAATATTTGCAACAAATTGGTGTGACAAAGCACAAAAATTGGCTTATTTGGTTAGTCTATCCACCACAACCATGATGGCATTTTTTTCTTCAGATTTGAGCAAACTAGTTATGAAATCCATTGATGCCTTCTCCCGCCTCTAGTTCGAAATAGATAAAGGACATGTTAACATATTATAACTTTGAAGGAATAATAAAGTAAAAGAAAATAATATTAGATTATTTTTCCTTAAAAAAGTTATAAAAGGAGGATTGTTTTTGAAAAAAGGTCTTCTTGCTTATTCTATCAATTTAAATTCCCAAGAATGAATGTGAGTTCTACTTCTTCTGCTTGAGAAGGAAAACCCTTTGGCAAGATGGTTTTGGGGACAAAAACCCTCCTAGCCATTTGAGCGATTTCATTAGGAGATCGCCAAAGTGCCAAAAACATCCAATTTCTTGGTGTTTGGTATATGTTGTTTGGGTTCCAATTTTGGTTGTGGCTTTGAGGTATTTTCAGAGTGTAAAAATTTTGAGATTTCCAGTTATTGGGTGTTGGTGAAATATTTAGAAAATTCAAAATATATTGGATTGTGTTTCTAGATCTCTTGATTGTGTGCACAGTGGATATTACTTGGAGATTGTGTGTAATTCCTATATTTGAAGAATTTTTGAGGAACAATTGTTTAATTTTTTCTTATTAGCTATTCCTGTAAGTGTTGTTGTGGAAAGACAAATTGTAATTGCTTAAAATAGCTAATCTTCTTGTTTATTTCTTCCGAGTTATTCCCAACATAGTTTAATAGTCTAATGATGGTGATTTGAGTATGTATTTGTGGCCTTATGACTCATTGTTAAATGTATCTGTCATTTCAATCTTGATATCCAAACTTGTTGATGTGCATGGATCTTTCCAATTGTATTTGCCAGTCATGCCAAACAACAAAGTTAATGTTGCTGTTATAGGGTTGAATTGTTATTTCTGCATAGCTGTTCCCGGTTGTGGATTGCTTTGATGCAATTGAAGGTGGCCATCTTTGTTAATCTTGAGCTATGACTAGCCTCTTGGAGGGCAGACGTCTGCAGTCTAATTTCAAAGTTGATGGTGGGGTTAAAAAAGAAGGATTTATCATTGTCCAAATCATAATGCAACATTTCCAAGCAAAATATCCATTCACATTAGTTTGAGGGGTGTTTGGAACAAATGATTGCCTAGCGGCCAGCTAATTGATCTTATTGCGATTGCCAATCATTCATATTCTAATTCAAACTTTGCAATTACCATTTAATTGACTATCTTGGTTGCAGATATCTTTGAAGACTGATCATAATTTGAGGTATCAATTTACTCCTTGTCTCAGACTAATGGTATCAGTTATTTGGTAATTTTCTAGAGTAATCATTTGAAGTATTGTTATTGTTATAAATCCAATATTGTAATATCTGGACAGTTTACCATCAGAAGTTCTATTATTATTGTCAAAGATCTTGGATGGTTCACCATCAAATCCTTGCTATCATTGTAAGAAGATCTTGGTTGGTTTATTCGATTGTTCCATTTTATTTTATATCATTATCTATCAATTTGACATGTATTGGAATCGGATGATAGAGTTTGCCATTTTTGCATTGACTTATTTTTGCTTGTTATTTGCCAGTTTGGCATGATCAAGATTTGCATATCATTATCTCTCATTTCAGCATTGATCAATTCTATGAGTTTTATATTAATGTAATTTGATTCGCTAGCCACTAATATCTTGCTGGTTATTTTTCACTGTCCTCATTCTAGTCTCCATATGCTCTCACCCTGCCCTCATTGGGAACTTGGTGATTGGAAAGAGCTAGGATTTGAGTTGATTGTAATTTTTGTTAGTGGATTTAAGCTAACATTCCTGCTAGGGACATTATGGTGTTGATAAGGAAGAAGAACAAAGAAATGAGGTTTTGTGTTGATTTCAATAACCTCAATAAAGCTTTGAAGTTTGGAAAAGGATAATTATCCATTGCCTTCATTGGATGAAGTTCACAAATTTGTAGTCAAATCTATGTTGGTGCAAAGTGACTTAGAAGAGTGCTGTGGTAAATGGCTGGTGATTCTTCAGGAATTTGAGATCTTGAGATTCAATTGGTGAAAATTGTTAGAGGTAAAGAGCTCATTCAACTTATGATATAGGTTGATCCAAGTGTTTGTTCATTCGTATTTAGTCAATAAGGTAGATAGAGATGGATGAAACAGATCTCAACTTCTATTTATTAAACAAAAAGCATCCACAACATCTGAATTCCACCCAAAGGAGAGCATTGCAGTTAAAATCAACACAATATATGATCCAATTTGGCATGTTTTTCAAGCGCAACCATTGAAACATTTAATTTTCGCTTCTTGACTTGCACTGAGGGTGGTGAAATTCTCCAAGATTTTCATAAAATACTAGGAAATAGACATCCTTCCAAAGATGGGACAGCTCATTGTACTTAAGGGTGGGACATTATTGCCCAATATTTTCAATAGTGCTTATACACATGCTTGCTCTTGCTACATCTGCCAAATATATTGAATTTATTTTGATCGTTTAGTTTAATATCATAATCCTATTTTCTAATTCAGACTTGGTTCTAGTTCATTTAAACTATTTGTTTTCTCAAAGAAAGCAGCTTCATTAATATTAGTATTTAGTATGGGCTATTCACTGTATTACATATAGCATAGAGGAAATACATGGGAACATGTATAAAGGAGAGTTTATTGATAATATACACTAATGTTTATATTCAACGTGATTGCCAAGATTGAGATGCTAGGGTTTATGTTATGATTCATATTGGCTACTTGATTTCTTATGTGGAGAAGTTTTAGATTACATATGATGTATGGAATACAAAGGTGAGAAAATACTTCTTTGAATTGAGGTGATTTATTCTGCAATTAGATGTACTTCTTGTCTAGATGCCTTCATTGGTGTGCATCTCGTGTTGGAGAATTTCTTTGCAGCCAAGCTTTGAACTTGTGTTCTAAGAGTTGTGGGTGTGCTCTCTCACGGCTACTCTAGTTTTAGTTTGAACTATCCCTTTGAATAAATATTAATGAAAATCAAAAGAACAACAGATATTACTGTTAGTTGGGTTGTTATATGGCATTTTGTATGCTTATCTATGCTTGCTAAATGATCAACCAATAGTGTAAATGATGTTTACCTTTTGAGCCTTTGTTATTTTGGTATTCCATTTACATGTTGACATTTTGGTGGGCTGGCCAAGTTAGGTGACTAATCTACTCATTAACCAACTCAACTTAGTAAATTCAAATTCAAGAAGGATATAAGGAAGGGTGGGTGTATATGTGACTTAAGGAAGACAATTTCCCATGGAAGCAAAACATTGAAAAATAAGAAATGAGATTCATGGTGGTTGTTCTATTTAGTATTGAAATTTTATTATTGCTTTTGAGTTAAAAAATGGTATTTTATTAAAAAAAAGCAGTAGTAGATGTCACCTCTACCACCTAGGTTAAGATCTATGGCTTTGCATAGCTGAATACTTCTAGGGTCTTTATACCCTAGTACTTCTCTTTTATAACTGATTGTATTCAGTCCAATTGACCTATTTTGGTTATTCATGGAATGTAATATAATTATATGTTCTTTCTTTTTAGACTATTTATAATGACTTATGGCTTGCCTCCTATATAAATAGTTCATTTTGTGTTGTAGAATGTGTATATCTCTTCTAAGTTTTTTTGCTCCTTGTAAATCTTCCAATGGCTATTATTACACCTTGCAAGATGTGCTATCAATAAAACTTGAGATTATTTGGCATTCGAGGATGGAGAGGGTTACATAATGAGGTTTACTAATTTCAAAACCGATTTATGAAATCATTCTGGACACAATTATTGAATGAATAAAGAGTATACATAGAAACCATTCTTTCATAAAAGAGTGCAATGCAAATAATCTTCCCATCAAAATCTTTTTCAGTTGGTACATACATAGTAAGCTTTCACCAAATTTGAATGGCAGTCAATAACCAATGTTCATTATGGTTCAAACAAAAACATTTTTGGTAACTTTAAATCTAGGTAATGAAATGATGATAACAGTAGTTGAGATTAGTTTAGGGTTACATGCGGATGCAGCCACTCCCATTTTCTGCACATCCCCATCCCCCTTTCCGATTTCGGTACATGAGGATGTTAGGGGTCATCCTTGCCAACAAAAAATTTGAGGATGCATCCTTTGAACATGTGTAAATTGTGTCCTATGTATTGGGATGTCTGGCCATTCTTGGGGTGACCAAGGATGTATGTGACATCTCTCAATTGTCTTTTGGATGGCCAAACATCCCAACTATGCTTATTGTTCAAATATAAAAAATTCAAATTAATAAAAAAGGGGAAATAAGAAAAAAAGGAGTCTCGCTATAACTGTTCTTGCCTATTGTTGGACGTTTTGCCATTTTGTAGTCTTGGGGCTGTTAGCTGTTAGTGTTTTGATTTTTCCTTTTCAACACAACACAAGAGCACAATGTGTGAGGTAAAATTTCTCTTTGAATTATAAGGGAAAGCTCCATAAAAACTAAACTAACCCTAGACAGTAAACTATAAACATAACATACAATAACTAACAACATGGCAATTTTCTTCTTTGAAGTCATTTCACAGCAACATCTTGTGCTATGCCCTTAACTTATAGCATGCATAGGGATATGATTAGCTGACTTGTGGCAAGCACAACTTTTAATTAAGTGTCATGATCATTTTTATAGTTTAATATAAGTAGCTAGGTCAGCTTGAGTTGTCGCCATGGTATATATAGGAGGTAGTGGTTAGTTTATTATCATTGTATTGTGAATTTTGTTCTTATTGAAGACTTTTGGAAGTTTGCCCCCTTGAAATGGTTTATTATTATTGATTATTATCAAATATTTGCATCTTGTTTCCTATTATATTCTTCTCTTGTGCAAGTAATTACATTAAATGTGGTATCGATGCATGATCTTGTCATTTGGAAGGCAAGAAACAAGGCGATTGTTTTCAATTTAGGAGGTTTGGTTGTAAAGCACATACCTCTCAATTTGTGATTTTTTTCTTTTGAAATCTAGAAGGTTGATTAAGAAAACATCGAAGTAGCTATAGTCAAGATTTGAGGTTATTTAAAACATTTTGGAATGATTTATTGTGCAATTAGTTTTTTCACCAAGTTCACTTCTAAGGCTGCAAAAGGACAAGTTTCATGGAGATATTTTTGGCGAAGTGAACCCTAAACTCGGGTAAGTTATAATAGAAATTCCAGTTTATTTTGATTTTGTTTGAGTAAGTAATTGGAAAATTATTTTGGTTGTATCATGGTGGGGGCTTTAACAACATGCAAGGGAAGTAATCTAGTCACACGTGGAAAGTCTTTTGACAAAGGTGATCAATATCAGAAGAGATGGTCCATAGATGTTGGAGTTGCAATTACCAAGAGTAAGGATGAAATCTTGTTGATAATGGTAGTAGAGATGAAAGGGACGAAAGAAAATATTGATGCAATACTCAAAAAATTAGCTTCTCTCAAGAGTCCTATAGATTCCTAGTGTGTGGATTCACATTATAAAACTTGAGATCCATATTTGTCTAAAGGATATGAAGTTTCTTGGCTTGAATTCAGTCTAAAGTAGGATCATAACCCAAATAATTGTATGGCCAGCTCTAGGCACTTCACACCAAAGATGGATATGTGTAAATTTGATGCCAAGGATCCAATTGTCATGTCAGTCGAATTGCAATGATAAAATATAAAATAACCAAACATTGAAATACAAATAAACAAATAAAACACACACGCACGCACGTGCGCGCACACACACACACACACACACACATAAAGAGATTAATATTATTATAATTATAATTATCCCGAGATAATATTATAATTATAATCATTAACATATTATTATTATTATCATCCTATGTTAAATATATATATAAGACTGATATAAAAATAAACATGCACTATATTAGATGAATATAGTATAATATACATATAAAATACAGAATAAAATTAGTTAATAACTATAGCAGTTATAAAGACTATTAATTAAGGAAGCGGTTGGACTCTCCTTAACATACAACGATTCACATAAGGTGGGGCCCAGATCTGACAAGCCAATAAGAACTAATTAAAGCACCTTAAACATCGATCATGGAAATGCATTCAATATCGATTGATTAAGGAAAGAGCAGCGATTACTAATCGAAGGCAGCAGATCGCATATGATTAATTAAGGGTTATGAAGACATGTCTCTTCAAGGGTGATGTCTCCTCCTTAAAAGACATGATCCTCCGATCAGTATAAAGGATATAAAAACAACAGGGCTGGGAAAGAGATCGAACGAAGAAGAAGGAATCTAAAACAAAACAGCAAATATAGAAATATCTCTGTATTCAAGAAAGAGGAATTGAAAATCTGAATAGTGCAGCGATTGGAAGGGGAGATAAGAAGGGATTGATAGGCAGATAAGAACACGGTGCCTTTATTCTCTTATGTCTGCAGAATTGTGAGTTAATATGGTAGAATATGTATGATGTGATTTATTTAGTAATTAAGGTTATTAACCCATGTATGAAATAGAATATCTATGGTGTGGTTTATTTAGCAAATAGTATCAGTAATTCATGTATATTACTATTTTGTATGATGGCACTCTCATAATTCATTATGTCTACTGATATGATTATTTTTAAGTCTGAATTTGATTAAATCACCATGTGTGCATTTGCACCATGATAGAAGAAGGGGGACTACAAAGGGAACAATGATGGGGCGCTCCCTAGGTATGCCACCTCCTATAATGGAGAATCTATGGTTTTATAATGGAGGGCCCAGTGTCCTATAATGGAAAATCTATGGTTCTATAATGGAGGACCTAGTGTCCTATAATGGAGGACCTAGTGTTCTATACTGGAGGACCAAGTGTTCTATAATGGAGAACCTATGTGTTCTATAATGGAGGACCCAGTGTCCTATAATGGAGAACTTATGTGTTCTATGATGGAGGACCGAGTGTCCTATAATGGAGGACTTAGTGTCCTATAATGGAGGACCAATGTGTCCTATAAGGGAGAACCATTGTGTTCTATAATGGGGGACCAAGTAGTCTCAAGGAGGCCAAAGGTGTACTTGCCTTTGTCTCAAAGGTTATTGCCTTTGGGCTTAGGAGAGTTGGGTCACCAGGTTACCCATTGTAACCTCACTCCTCCATCATGGTGAATCGAACCTTCCAAGGATATTAGATGCTTTGTGATTGGATTAGTAATCTGGACTTGAGTTTACTAATATTTAATTATGATAATCAGCTAATTAGTACTATTGTGGTAAATGGTTGTAATCTGCTAGTCAGTGTGATTGCGGTAAATGGTTTCTAATTTGTGTGCAGGGCTTCAATCAGGTGAAAGGTATTCCCCAACTCATTTGTTTATTTAAAAGTTAAGGATTTAGGGCAAATTTAGAGCATTCCCTATTAGGGGACATTACACCAACTAACTAGCTTTGCCAAATGGAGTAGTTCTTTGATCTTCATCATGTTCAATGCCAACATAAGGTTGCAATGGCATCATTATATTTGGAACCAAATTAATTCATTTGGTATCATTAGCTATGTGATGAGAAGAAAAAGAAGAGATATATTGTCACATGGTGTGTTTTCCAAGAGGAACTCACGGTTCATTATAGCAATAGTTTTATGGATGGTGTAATGTCCCCACTTTGGGATAATATTAGTCGATTAAATAATTAAGTTTAAGTTGTCAAATTATTATGAATTTAAAGGCAACTTAATTTAATTATTTAATTGAGTTATTAAAGTGACCTTTTTGTCAACAAAGAATTATAAAACAAAGTCACTTTATTATTTGTGAGTATATTAAAAGAAAATTCGCCACTATGAGGGAGGAAGGGAAAAATACAAAAGGGAGAAATGAAGACTTCATTCGGACTTTTTCAACTTTTCAACCTTTTGGATATATACATCTTCACGGGAAGAGCTTGCGCTTCTTGCCTTAGGGTTCGAAGATTTTGCAGTCCAGTTTCAGGTGTGGGATCATCACCTCTAGCTGGGGTTAGCCATTGGTTTTGCAAAAGGGACAAAAACGTCTTTCATTCAGATTTCCGCGTCTTCTTACTTCTGAGAAATTCGCTGCTCATTGGGTCGGATTTAGAGCTCACTCTATATCCATTGGAGGCGATTATACATGAAGGAAACTTGGGCGCCATTAAATCCCACCTGAACACATTATTGGAGTTGTGTATTGAGTGTCTGGGCGAGCTGAGAGTCAAAAACGTGTTCACAAAGAAAGGAACGACTTTCTTCTTATACAGCAGGGTCGAGATTAATGCTGGAGGCTGCAGTTAAGGCGTTGGGGAGTTTATAAGGCAGGGCACACCAATATTCCAGAGATTCGAAATTCCTAGAAGTTGGTCCAGTTGCTGGTCGGGTTTCCTGAGACAGGCTGAGGCCATTTCCTTCATTCCAGATTGAACGCCATGCTTGGAGCAAGTAACGGGTATTTCATGTTGTTTGAATATATTTTTGAACTGTATGTTGCTGTCTCTTAACACCCTGAAATTATTGTAAGAGGGTCTTATTGGTATGTCCAATGTCAAACTGTGTATGACTGTCCACCATTAACCTGCTATCTAGTTGCTCAGGAAACATAGTGTAGAAGTTTCAGACTGTAACAAATTGAAGTCCATATTGCTGTATGCTGGGGTCATTTATAAGTTTTTCATTTATTTGAGTTGAGTCTTGTAAGGAAATTGAGTATGGGACTATAAACAGAAAATACCCTGCATTGGTTAAATGAAATGTTTACCTGCGCATATGAATTGCTGGTTCTGAAGTACACATTTATTATACTCAGAAAATTATATCTCAGTTTGCTGGTATCATCTTTCTATTGTTGCTGCTATACTTGATGTTCATGGTAGTCTGTAATGGAGAGTTTATCACTGTAAGGCCATTCCAGTCAGTTGTATGTCATCACATTGTCTAAAAGTAGTGCTGGTAATGAAATGCTAGTGAAATCAGGAAGGTCCAGTTATATATGCTATCATTGTTGAATGCCCTTAACCTATGTAACGCATCACTTATTTGACAAGAATGAAATTTGAAAACCAAGACAGTGCAATAATGGCTACACCTCCGGGAAAGGGATGTCTCAGCGATATTATAGCATCTTTGACAGCAGCTTGACAGAATATAAATGAACTCCTTTCGAATCAAACAAGCAAACAAAAACCAAAGCCAACATATACAATTTGCACATCAAGTGTTCAACATAATTCCATAGAGTCAAAACAGAAATTTTAGAGCAAAATTTTGCACGGCACTTTACAGTGGTATCAGAGCCAGGTTCCTGCCAGCTTGTTGGGTAATTAGTTGGGTACACTACAGTTTGGATTTCTTTTCAGTCGGACAGTGAGTTAGTTTCATGGCTAGAGTTCAGAATGGAAGAGTGTTGCCTACATTCCTCCCTGCTACGCCAGCAAAAGAAGAGACTGTTGTGGAGAAACTATTAAAAAATCTTGTACAAACTCAACAAAGAATGTTTGATAATTTGCAGCGTTACGAAGATTCACTTTCGGGACAGTCCAGGCAACAATACAAGACAGAGATGGTAAAGGAAATCACAGGAGGTGTCTACAAGGATCTTCATGAGAAGTTTGAGAAACATGCTGATTGGGCACATGAGGCATCCATTAAGGGGCAAACGAATCATTTTGTCATAGAGCAGGTTGGTTTAGAACTTGACTTTGACCAACCGTATGATGGTGTGGATTCTATGGATGTTCCTTTGGTTGATTCCGGTGCTGCTCCGACAATGCTTGAAGATTGCAAAGTGACCATTAGGAAAAAAGAAGAGCCAGAGATACAAAATCATGTTTGGGTATCTAGCTTGCATCGTGAGGCTCATAAATTCCCTCTTTTAGAGAGCCCATCGAAGGCTCCAATCAGCGGTGGTATTTGGCACACACTTGGTGGATCAGCCACTAGGGTTATACCTACACTTGTAGAGGGAGACGTAAGAGGTTCCGGTTGGGTTGAACATACATTATACACCATGGAGGAACATTTTTCAAGGTTATATGAGGCTTCATGCCTTAGAGAGTGGATTGCGGTGACCAAGAGATGGCCTAACAAAAAAATCCTACAGTTTGATAATGTTTGGTTTGTTATGGATCCAACACCATGGAGTTGGATGGGAGAAAAATTCGTTTCAGCTGAGGATGTGAGAGTAGGGATCAATTTTGTGACAGCTATAGTAGCCAGAACACATAACTTTCAGCTAGGCACACCTCTTAGACCAACACTCATGGAGGGGCAACCTATCCGTGAAGAAGGTACAAGGAAAGACAAGGAAGAAACAGCAAAAAGGCATAAACACAGTTATAATCTTCTTAAAAGGACACAATGGTTGTGTGTGGGGTGGTCTACAAGAGCTAATAAGGCCAAGATGCTTGCTGCCCAAGCACGACAACACTTACAAGAAGTCAAGGAAGGATGCCATCTGATAGATAATGCAAGAAGACAAAGAGAGTCACACATTAGATCCTTATTTCTGCCAAAGGAAGAATGCGTGAATGTGGAGTATACCAACACAGGTAAAAGGAAGCCTAATCATCATTGCATGGGTGGAGAGTTATTGGAGGACATCCCCACTACTTCCAGGTCTCTCTTGCCATCGTTCCAAGAAGAAACATTCAAGTTTAATACAAGTTTTCTTCAACAAAATCAATTGAATAAGGAAGTTGACTCTAAGTATGCAGTTGATTGGCTGAGTGCATCTACCATTGAAGTTTATGTTGAAGAAAAGTTAGCCCAAGAAATTGAGTCCGAGAAAGAGGAGGGTAGATTCCCACATAATGAATCAGCTGATGCTTCAGGTAATAGCTGCACGAGCCTAATTGTGGGTAATGTGGAGATTATGCTTGACATTTCCGGAAAGGTCTGGACCAATTTTGATGATTCCATGAGTCATACTACTGCTGCCCCACTTTCTCCGCATGACAGGTTTGACCCAAATGATGATGGTGATACTATGGTGGAATCTAACATTGCTCTACTTCTGAATCAGCAAGAGTGCAAGGGTGACATCTCAGAAGAAGACTTTGATGTGAGTCAAACCCTCCAAGGTCCACCAGCTACTTCATCGGATAACAAAGAAGTTGTCCATAAGCAAAGGCTTGGTGAGCCTGATAACTTTAAGGATGCACATAAGTTTTGGGACAGCCTTAAAGACACAATAGGTAGGCATGGGACCGAGCCTAATCTTATCATGCAACGTAGCAACAATTCATCACCCTTGTTTGATCACAACACAGCCTCATCATGGAATTATTTTGATAATGGAGTTATTTCTGCACCTGGGAGCCAATTAGAGAATGTAATGTATGGTAGCCCAAGCCACATGGATGAGCTTGGTCAGGGACCTTTTAATGTGCAAGATTTGAGGGAACGTTTTGTGGTTTCAGAAGATGAAGTTTTGCGGGCATCGACAAGAGAAGGCAGCATTCATAATTACATTGATAACCTCATCTGGAAAACCCACATCAAGGAAAGGAAAAAGGGAGTTGTTAATGGAGTCACAAGTTCTCAGCTCTGCAAAATTAAGGAGGCTTTGGAACAAATGAAATCAGATTATTTGCAAGTGCTCAAGGATAGGGATCTTGCCATCAAGTTTGCTGAAGACCAGGAAAGGGAAATTGATGACCTATGCTTGCAACTCAGTATGGCTCACAACTTAATTTACAAAACAGAAAGTCAGACTCCTATTGCTGTTACTAATAAGACAGATGGAGTTGATGCTAAGACCAATGAGATCATGCAAATTGTTGAGGGAATCAATGCCCTATGTGAGAATGACAGTAGCGATAATGTGGCTGCTCCAACAATTTCTAAAGGAAGATTTCAGAATAGTTTCAGTCACAGAGCAGCAATAATTGATGAATTTCTCATGTTGGAAGAAATTGGGTACGAAGAGGTTCTCAAACCAGGCAAAGATAAAGGGGGGTTCCCAAGTCCAAACAATGGTATGCTGATTGGTTTTGATAACCATAAAGTGGTTGATATGCTCTATGCAAGTAACCCTGGTGGGAAGCATCACTTATTTCAGGAATTCGTTGCTTTGCATGAAGCTGCAAGTATAAATCCATTTCCTTCGATAGTTTTTTCAGTGAAGAGGGGAGCAATTGGTATGATGGTGAGTTCTAAGTATAGTCACTTTCGAATCTGGGAAGTGAACGTGGGCAAAATGTCATTGGGGGGTGACAGGAAACGCTCACATGAGGTGGCTAAAAATCAGTTTTTCAGTTCTAATGATGCTGACTCCATTGTTTGCAGCAAGTTTGCAAACACGTTCTTATGGGATAACAGGCTTCCAGATTGGAAATTTGATAGAGTAGTGCAGGGGAAGCATGATGGATATGAGCCCAATGGATGTGAGTATCGGCTTTTGCGGGAAGAAGGTGGTTCTTATCAGCTTGACTGCATTGTAAGGAGTGCATGCCATTTCTTGTTCAACTCACAAACTGGTGAGTTAGATATGTTTATGAGGACAGATAAGAGGGGATTGAATGTTTGGTGTGAAGAGAACCATACATCGACATGGTATGAGATGTGTTCTCCTTTAGAAGAAGAATTTGCAGCCTATAGAAATTCTAGTTTGAGCTTCCCGGATGATTGTTATGCTGAGTTACAGAGATGTGAAGCTGAGGATGAACTGAAGTTTTCAGGTGAGGTGAAGGACTTATACAGAATCCCTCCAATAGTAGTTGTAGGAAGATCGTTTCTTCCAGGGTTAGCAGGTCATAACATTGCTGAAGCTGCAGCTGCAGGCTGTGCTGTTCATACAGGGCCTTATATCAGGCACTTTGCTCAGATGGTAGCAGAAATGCAAAGATTAATTCCTTTGTCAGTTAAGCAGGTATCTGAAAAAGGTGAATTGCTTACAGTGTTGCAGGACCTTCTTGATAATGTTAATTTTCTAGAAGCTTGTAGAGAGGCTGCAAGACAGGCATCTTTGACAGCAGCAACGGGAGTTGTTCACAGAGTTTGGTATCTACTTGACACGTTTGTGCTGACTAAAGCATTTGGCAAAGCTGCTACCCCATGTGGTTTGCCAAGGGAAGGTAATGAGAGCATTAGATCTCAGATTTGGCCTTGGGATCCAAGAATACATGTGCAGATTGGTTTTCTTGTTCATGGATTGCTCAACAGTTTAGCAAAGCTGGATAGGCATGCTAAGTTCAGTCGTATCATGTGGGTACATCAAGTAGACGATAGAATATTCTTTAGATTTATTTGGGATCCTGGTAATGGTATGCAGATTCATGATTGCTTGAGGACAAGCAATCTCTAAGGAGGGAGGACTGTAATGTCCCCACTTTGGGATAATATTAGTCGATTAAATAATTAAGTTTAAGTTGTCAAATTATTATGAATTTAAAGGCAACTTAATTTAATTATTTAATTGAGTTATTAAAGTGACCTTTTTGTCAACAAAGAATTATAAAACAAAGTCACTTTATTATTTGTGAGTATATTAAAAGAAAATTCGCCACTATGAGGGAGGAAGGGAAAAATACAAAAGGGAGAAATGAAGACTTCATTCGGACTTTTTCAACTTTTCAACCTTTTGGATATATACATCTTCACGGGAAGAGCTTGCGCTTCTTGCCTTAGGGTTCGAAGATTTTGCAGTCCAGTTTCAGGTGTGGGATCATCACCTCTAGCTGGGGTTAGCCATTGGTTTTGCAAAAGGGACAAAAACGTCTTTCATTCAGGTTTTTCGCGTCTTCTTACTTCTGAGAAACTCGCTGCTCATTGGGTCGGATTTAGAGCTCACTCTATATCCATTGGAGGCGATTATACATGAAGGAAACTTGGGCACCATTAAATCCCACCTGAACACATTATTGGAGTGGCGTATTGAGTGTCTGGGCGAGCTGAGAGTCAAAAACGTGTTCACAAAGAAAGGAACGACTTTCTTCTCATACAGCAGGGTCGAGATTAATGCTGGAGGCTGCAGTTAAGGCGTTGGGGAGTTTATAAGGCAGGGCACACCAATATTCCAGAGATTCGAAATTCCTAGAAGTTGGTCCAGTTGCTGGTCGGGTTTCCTGAGACAGGCTGAGGCCATTTCCTTCATTCCAGATTGAACGCCATGCTTGGAGCAAGTAACGGGTATTTCATGTTGTTTGAATATATTTTTGAACTGTATGTTGCTGTCTCTTAACACCCTGAAATTATTGTAAAAGGGTCTTATTGGTATGTCCAATGTCAAACTGTGTATGACTGTCCACCATTAACCTGCTATCTAGTTGCTCTGGAAACATAGTGTAGAAGTTTCAGACTGTAACAAATTGAAGTCCATATTGCTGTATGCTGGGGTCATTTATAAGTTTTTCATTTATTTGAGTTGAGTCTTGTAAGGAAATTGAGTATGGGACTATAAACAGAAAATACCCTGCATTGGTTAAATGAAATGTTTACCTGCGCATATGAATTGCTGGTTCTGAAGTACACATTTATTATACTCAGAAAATTATATCTCAGTTTGCTGGTATCATCTTTCTATTGTTGCTGCTATACTTGATGTTCATGGTAGTCTGTAATGGAGAGTTTATCACTGTAAGGCCATTCCAGTCAGTTGTATGTCATCACATTGTCTAAAAGTAGTGCTGGTAATGAAATGCTAGTGAAATCAGGAAGGTCCAGTTATATATGCTATCATTGTTGAATGCCCTTAACCTATGTAACGCATCACTTATTTGACAAGAATGAAATTTGAAAACCAAGACAGTGCAATAATGGCTACACCTCCGGGAAAGGGATGTCTCAGCGATATTATAGCATCTTTGACAGCAGCTTGACAGAATATAAATGAACTCCTTTCGAATCAAACAAGCAAACAGAAACCAAAGCCAACATATACAATTTGCACATCAAGTGTTCAACATAATTCCATAGAGTCAAAACAGAAATTTTAGAGCAAAATTTTGCACGGCACTTTACAGTGGTATCAGACAATTTGCACATCAAGTGTTCAACATAATTCCATAGAGTCAAAACAGAAATTTTAGAGCAAAATTTTGCACGGCACTTTACAGACTGTAAAGTCGAATATACTTGGAGAACTTTATGAAAACCTCTGGAAAAAGCTAAAAATAGCCTCTGATGAAAGAAATTTTCGAAGTTATTCTAGAACATGGGTTTTGTGCACAACTGAATTCTGAACAAACCCAGATAGCTGGATTCTCGAAAAAATGTGTTTTAAGCCCACATGCAAAGAGATCTTCGGAAAAAAGCACAGAGCTTCAGAATGAAAGCTAGGGGCGATTTTCTCGAAAAAATCTAAGACGTGGGTCTCACTGCAAATGCTGAAATATGTGAACCCTGATGATCAGATTCTGAATATGTGTTGAATTTCTTTGACATGCGAAGAAAGTACCTAAGGTGAGAAATAGAAGAAATAAGACAGAAGATAGAAAGTTTTGCTTGTCCGCTCGGGAAAATCTCGCTAACCTCTTTCTCTCTTTGAAACTTGATGAAACCCTCGCGATGCAGCGAAAATAAAGTCTAGAATCTCCTTCCTCTGAACAATCTGAACTTGTTGCTTCGAAGAACGCTGAATTCGGACACCTGAATCACCTTAAGCTTGCTGGTCGCTCAAAAAGAATATAAGCTTCAGAGCAAAAGATGATGAAATAATGGATGCCATTCTTGAAATATATAGAATTTCATCTTCAAAATTTGCACTAAGCAAGGAATGCTTGAAAAGTGCGCTTGGCTTCTAATTGGACCTTAATTTAGTTAACTGGAACTCGAACAAGCTAAATAAATGGCCATGCATTAGGGTTTGCCCTTTCAAGTCTTCAGTTAACCACTCTATACGAGTTTGACTTTAGTTAACAATCTTATCAAGTTCGCCATCCTTCACACTTGCTTTGGATTCACCAAATTTAACCTAAGGCGACCCTTTTGATAACTTCAGTTAACAATTATGATTGAGATGAGAAATTCGCCATCTTCATGCAATCCATGTTCTAAATATAGCGACCCTTTTCAATCTTCAGTTGGCCTTCAAGAAGTGCGCCAACTTCACACTCATGCTTCAACTTAATTCTAAAAATAGCGACCCTTTTGGAACTAAAGTTATTATTCCTTGAAAAGTGCGTTGCTTCACTAATTCATGCTTCATCAATAAAATCTAAATATGGCGACCCTTTTAGAACTTCAGTTAACAATTTCATGCGCCATACTTCACTAAAATATGCTTCATGCTTCACAAAATAATGCTTCACCAAAATATGGCGTCCCTTCTTGAACTTCAATTGACATTTAATGAAGCGTCATCTTCACTAAAATCTTCACAATTGCAACCAAATTCGCCATGCATGTGAACTTCAGTTGACATTCAATGATAATCTTCAGTTAAGTGAACATGCAATCAAGTTAACTCAACATGCAAACTAGTTAATTGAACATGCAAACTAGTTGACTCGACATGCAAACTGAAAGATCACTCCACATGCCAATATACGAACTGAAGATGACAACCCAGAAAACGTTTAGTCTAACTGTAGTCAGAACTCCAGTTAAGGCGTCCATTCAACTCACTTTCGAAAATCCAACTTTGAACTTTCAAGCGAATTCCAGACTTAGCCAAATTTCATGAAAATTTAGGCTAAAACCTCTGTTGGGACCTCTGTTCATCCTCTGACACTGGTTGACTGACTTCTTCGATATTATCGTCGTGACAGTGCATTGTGAAATGGAAAAACTGATCAAAAAGATATCTGAGATCAGATGTACTATAAAATAGATAGACTTACCAAAAATCAAAGCGCTCTTTCGGGTGTTCGCGCTTTTTCTTAGTTCAAGCCAAATTTTTGACTTCTCGATTCTCAAACTGTAAGGGAAAATAAATTCTTTTTCTGCGAATCTCTTTGATTTAGCCACTCTTCGTGGATCGATCTCTGCGTTCACTGGAGTTCGGATTTATCTCGCATCTACTCACTAAAGGCACATTTCCCAAGAAAAATATCATCTCAAGGCGGAAAACTAGGGCTGCCTCTTTTAAAAAGTTGTTTCTTTTTCATCTAAACTTAGCCTTTACTGGAAACGCGACAAAAATGTATACAAAACCTCGATCAGCAAGCTACCGGAGACATCTTCTAACTGGACTTTGAGAGGCGCAACTGAAAAGCCGAACGCGAATATCGACACATTGAACTCAAATCACCTAAAGAAAACATTAAAGGCCCCAAAGCGCCAGCGCTCTTTCTCAAATGTGCTTCGCGACTCTTTTGGTATTATGACTAAGATTTGACCCTACGCTTGACCAGTTCGCATTATCTCCGCCAACTCCGATTCACTCCATCGACGGGATGCGCTATGGTTCGGAATAAAAAGTGAGATAAATGATTCGTGTGTGATTAGCCAAAAACCTACATCTCCTGTGGGTAATCCTCAAAAGATGGGCACCTTTTTAAAAAGCTGCTTTTCTCCAGTTGTTAGCCAATTCTCGCTTTGTTTCATTTTCTTTTTAATCGTGATTCTCCGTGAATCTTGCTTTGTGAAACAGTCCGCTTGATAGGCTTTTGATAACTCATCGCTGGCCGGACGCGGATGCTGGACAACATCTGCCGAGGTGACAAACCCTAAAAACAAGATCTAAGCTCTAAAGAGGGCTTATTCAAGAATGTGCTCCCCTCTCCAGAGACAGAAAATTTTGATGATTTCCGTTCAAATTTTCACTTTTCGTAAATCTCTTCAGTAACAGATTGACATGACACTGACACCAACTCCATATTTGAAAACCCCAAAAACGACCTTTTGACAACACTTTAGCAAGGTTTTGACTCAACTAAGCAAAATGCCTTAGTGAAGCAAAAATTTTGGTTTTGGGTACAACAGTGGGCAAGGTGTGAGCATTGGTCAGAGGAGCTAATGCAGATGCAAACTGGAAAGGTAACTCTAACCAAAAATGCGTCTAGGATAGACGAGCATATGGTCAGAGGATCCAATGCAAGATGAGTTGAAATAACTCTAACCAAGAATGGCGCCGAGTGATAGTGAGCATGTGGTCAAAGGATCCCTACAACTATTTACTGAAAGAAAATAGGTGGCAAGCCAGCCTCTTCCACTTATTCAATGGGAAGTACATGTAAATTCAAAGATGAGAAGAGAGAATTGCTGATAGTACTACTGTTCAGCTTACAATAAGTTAGAGAGCCTGCCAAGAACAAAAGATTAGAAGCTTCAGATGCTGCAATAATTTTTAACTAATCTCCAATGCCCCAAATCCCTTTAGTAACAATTTCTCACTCACAAATGAACTTTTCCCAAATCTGATATGACTGATTATGACATAAAATTGCATAGACCAGCAACACAACTTACTAAAATGCTCACAAATCACTCAAATTTCACCCAAATCACATGAAACTAAATGCATTCAACTCCTACTATGATGGCGCCCCAAAAGTGACTGAGAAACCAACCTAAATGACTCTTATTTATTTTGCACGGAAATCTATGCATCTTGAGAAAAGTGCGGCCCTCAAGGAGGGGCGATTTTGCTCCATAAAATCCAAGACACAAGCATAAAATCTGAAACTTGGCACACTTGGTCACCCCTAGCAAGAAATCAGATTGGTTAAATACCCAGAACTGCAATATTTTTATTTTCAAAGATATAAGCAAATCTTACAATCAGCTGTGATAATCAGCAACTACAAAATGAGACAGAAAATGCAAGCTAGAACTCCAAAATGCAAGATACTCAACTGAAATGCAAAAAAACCTATTACAAACTATCCTCTCAACTAGTTGCTATCTTTCAAGCAAGAAGATGAGCCAATGCTAGGAGGTGTGCTTTCCTCGAAGCGAGTGCCTGAAGACAATTCAGCAGCATAACGATGTGGTAGACAAAAGATCCCAAATGAAGAGCTAAGGCCTGAAAAAAAAGTAATGAGGAGAGCCTTCTAGAAACTTCAAGAAGGGCGCCCAAACCCTAATTTTGAATTCACATTTTTCCCTCCAAAAAGGTGGCGTCCTTTTTCCTTCAATAAAATATTTCACTTTTTTATAAAAATCACTCTCTCCACAAGTAGGCGTCCATTTCACTTAACCCCATAATTTTGACTTCAAAATAATTTATCTCACAATGAAGCATTGACCCATTAAGTCCCCTTTTTAAAAAACAACATAAAGTTGTAATGCTAGGCAAGGGGGTGTTATAACATTAAAATATAATATTATAATGTGAAAATACTTATCTCTCCAAAGAAAATGCACCAAGGGGCCAAAAATCCAATACCAACTGCACTGGCTGAAGAAGAGAGCCAATCGTACTGCCGCCAACAGGACCACTGCCAGAAATAGAATTTACTAAAAATAGTAAATTGATGAAGTTGCTCGAAACACCAAACCGACTACACCACTGCGAAGCTCTCTAAAAACTCAGAAAGAATCCGCAATTCAATTTCCAAACTTTGAGCAACAACCTCCTCAAAAATGGGAAACCCTAATTTCACCATCCGAGTAGCCTACGGGTCTCCGGAATAGGCCAATGGCCAACTGGAAAGATCACATTAGAGAAGGGGACATTACATCCATGCTTAGTCAATGAACTTCAAGTTGTTTTTAAAATTGGGACATGAACGGGGGTCGACTACTTGAACATTTAATGTTTATTTTAAATGTTTTATTGATGCTTTGAGCCTTCATTCTTATGTTGGAAATTGATAGTAAAGTTATGCTACTGGATTGAATCCAAAACATGGCTAAGGGGAAGCTGAGCAAACCAATCCATCCTTCGGGCCTGAAACTATGGCTACCTAGGTGGTTATTTGAGATTGTACTTCACTCGGAGGTGCAGATTGAGCTTTAATACTGACATTGTTGGAAAGGTTGCTGCTCTATAGCTTGTTGTCTAGC
>VDFB02375689.1:22090-58470 GCA_007258455.2 Sequoia sempervirens | reverse complement strand
TTTGGTCTCAATTACACCATCAAAAGTGTTTCTCTTAATGTCAATGAGAAAGTGTTGGCATCCAAAGGAGCCATGCCCATACCTTATTTTCCTACCGACACTAGTAATAGAGCACACCGACTGCTTGCCTTTGTCATCTACAAGTTGAGCAACAACGTCCTGTAATTGCAACCTTCTACTGCATCTAGTGGGAACAAGCCTGGGCTTGTCAACCAAAGCACCTTCCTGAATAGCAGGACCGAGCTTTTGTGAGCTCAAACAAACAAACCTCCTTACTAACTTACTCATTTTCTCTTGTCAGATAAGCACTCAAACTTGATTAGACTCAACCCAGAAAGAGCTCTAACTGCTACAAGAATGACACAATTAGTAGTTAATTCCTATTGTATTTATTGTGCGAGGTAATGGAAACCTTCATCAATGCTTAGTAAAAATGCATGTGCAAACATGGAAATTTGGTGGTGTATGTATTGTCACCGTTTAACTTGAGCTGCATGAGAATCCGCAGATCACCCTTCATGATTGCCAACAACAACATCTTCACATAGATTGAGATCAACGTGACTACACAAGCAAGGAATAATTCATTAATGCTTCACTAGTTGTATGATAAAACGACCACCATGTGCCATTTTCCAACTTTGAATACTGCCCGCTGATCTCCTGAAGAGTTGGCAGATCAAACGGTTTATCTCGGGCTAACTTGGTTTGACATCCAACGAAGCATCGTTGACCTTGCTCATGACCAATAACATTAATCCATCTCATAAACCAACTACCATTTCGGTAGGTCCTATGCACTTTTCAAACTGAACGGCTAGAGCTATGCATCATAATCTCATTAACCTCGCGACTTTTAACCAACCTTCATCTTCCTCTTGCGAGCTAGCGGGAATGATAGAGATTTACATTAGCTTTTGATCTTGGTTGTCAATCTAAAACCATGGGTTATGAGATCAATAGTGGAGATTGGGCCCCACATTCCATAGAGGACACACATCTGACTTTTTTTGACCTTGTGCCAAATAACAGGCCGACACCTTAGGTTTGCGAGCTAGCGGGGTACAATCGAGATCTTCTCCCATATCTTCGAATCTAAAAACCTACACATTGTACGGTTAGTATTTAATGAAAGGCTTTGGCTAAGTCATCGGCGACATGACCACTAGGGTTAAGGGCTTAGGCTTACGTCACCGGATTAAAATTAAAACCCAACTTTAGGAGAACACATAATGCGGTGGGAAAATGATGACCAGTTCTTTGGGCTAATGGGGCCGGTGAACTGACATGTCGAATGGCTCAAGAGGTGACTTAAGGGGTCGATGACTAACCAAGCAGGTCAACCTAAAATTATAACATTTGTGTGCTTTATGGAATAAAACCCTACTAATTCATGGGGACAAGGGTTTCAAAATGGAGACCTAGGTCAAGTGGCAGAGAGAAAATTCCTCAAAATTTTAGACTTCAGATAGAGTTACTGAGTGAGTGAGTGAGAGAGAGTGACCTAAGAGAGGGAGTGGTGCTAGGAGGGAGAGACTTGATAGAGAGAGAGGGAGGGAGTGGGAGAGAGATAAAGGGAGATAGTGTTAAGGGTAGAGAGTAGAGGGTTTAAGGGTTTAGGGTTATGGGTAGAGGGGAGAGAGATAGAGGGATTCAATGAGAGAGAGAGGGAGGGAGTGGGAGAGAGATAAAGAGTAGAGGGTGAAGGGTAGAGGGTAGAGGGTAGAGGGTAGAAGGTAGAGGGTTAAGGGTAGAGGAGAGGGAGATAAGAGTGAGTGAGAGAGAGAGAGGAAGAAGGGGTAGGAGGGTGAGACTTGAGAGAGAGAGGGAAAGAGGGAGGGAGTGGGAGAGAGATATGGGGTAGAGGGTTTAAGGGTTTAGAGTTTAAGGGTTAAGGGTTTAAGGTTTATGGTTAAGGGTTTAGGGTTTAGGGTTTATGGTTAGAGGGGAGACACATAAAGGGAGTGAGTGAGAGATAGATAAAGACCTAAAAGAGGGAGAGGGGGTAGGAGGGAGAGACTTGAGAGAGAGAGAGAGGGTAGAGGGTAGAGGGTTTAAGGGTTTGGAGTTTAAGGGTTAAGGGTTTAGGGTTATGTGTAGAGGGGAGAGAGATAGGGATTCAGTCAAAGACAAAAATCCAACCTTAGGATTTTCCCAATACCATAAAAGACTAGTAACATAAGACATGACAGGAAAGGAACATAAGACAGGACAAGAAAGGATAGATTCAAAAGATGCAACATACTGTGTTGATATGCCCTTCAATCTTCTTAAGAAGATTCATGATTTGTTTATAAAGGAAGTGACTTCATAGATGCATCAAGTTCAATTATGCATCTTTTAAACAATGAGGAAGCATTTCAAGTTGTTGTAAAGCCCCTCTCACCATAACCCTATTGGACAGTCACACATCACATAGGAAGGTGAGTTGTTAGGTCACCCACATATGTGACAAGTGGCTGTCCAATAAAGATAAAATAGGAGACTATGTGTATTTATTACACATAACAAAAGAAGAGAAATGGTTGAATCAAGGTCATGATACAAGTACAAGGACAACACCTTTTCAAGAGCTACAAGAGGCAAAGGGGATTGATATTATTCATTCATGGGTGTACTGGTGAAAGTGAATGCAATAGGTAAAGGTCATTGTCATTGATAAGGACAACCAACAATGCATGCTACAATGGTCTCATGAAGGACAACAAAAAAAACAAAATCTAAAGTTGCACAAGGCTCTATTCAAGGCCTTCACAATCAAACATTAGGCGAACAAGTTGCCAGATAACATTTAATGCATGATGTTTTAAGGAAAGGCATAAAAGGAAAAGACATTCAAGAAACATCAACTCTAGTTGACACAGATAATATTCCTATTGAAAACATGTCATTACAAGAGGTTTATGACATCAATGAAACCATCATATCATGTGATCGAGATACAATTTCTATGCTCATAACCTTTCATGTAGGTGTTTTGGTCATCATGATTGATCCAACATGGATCATGATTGCATACAAGAAACAAAAAGTTACAAATGACAATTAAGCAGTTATGATTCAGGAGAGGTCTCATTTTAGAAGCCAAGGCCATAGTACAAGTGTATATGAACAACAACTATGAGGTTATGCTACAAGACAACCATGCAAGTTCATGTAGGACATCAAGCATTACAATGGTACAAGTGCATATGAACAATCAATAATCAACAAGTAGTGAAGGAAGCAAAGCACAGTTGTATTTTACCTTTTCATACCATTGATCATCCATTCTAGCAAAAGGCTATAATAGTGAAGGCATATACTTGCACAAGGGTGTTTTAATGAAGATATTCAACATAAAAACCATCATAAATCATGGTGCTTCAAGGGAACAAAGCATAGTCATGAATAAGAGCAGTACCATTAAAGGCTACAAGTTTGTCTTCATGTTATCTATGAATTTGAAAAAATAAATCTACACTCGGTGGCAACATGACTATAGCCATGAAATGGATTGCAGTGAGATAAATAATATAAATGGTTGTTGCCACTATCTCATTTTCTCTTTGGATAGTCATTACTAAGTCCTAACAAGTGAATAGAAAAGGGATAGATTTCAATAATATACCTTCATTTGACAAGTCCTAGACTTTTGGTGATCTCATTGACCCAATAAGGCATTGCTTAGAAATTATTTCATATCTTTTTGACAAAATCAAAAGGAGGACTGGTGTATCCAACTGTAATAAGAGAGAAAATTCCAAGGGAGGGGTAGTACCATCATCTTAGGTACCATTGCTGCAAGATGATAAATGACAATACTTGTGTTTGTATGCATGGAGGTCCTAAAGCATACTTTGGGTAAGGTGCATTCATGGAATCTTTTGGTGAAAGGTTTCCCAAGCATGTTCAAAGATCTAGTGTTCCATCAGGCTATGTTGGAACAATTATACACTAATCCCTCCCCTAGGGTGTTTCCTCGCATCAAAACCAATCCCTTCTTCCTATCATTTGTTGACAAGGGCAATTAATTAAAATGCTTAAATGGAATTATTTGCAGATATGTTCTGTATAAGGATTTGATAAGTAGTATTGGGTTAGAATACATATTGATGATTGCAATGCAATGTTATCAGCTATCACATATGTTATGTGTTAAATCTTTCATAAACCCTTGAATACTTATGAATTTGACTCCCACAATGGATATATGGCACTGATCTAAGTTGTATGATTCAATATCTATTCGTCTTTACCTAGAGCTTGCTAAAAATTGCAAATCAGTGACCTATTTTATCTTGGGATTGTGTTGTAGTTATCTCATGCTCCAAATAGTTGATAATGTTGATGAATAGCCAATTCTATTCGATATTATCCTATTATTTTGAGCTATTAAATGAGATTATCTGTTATTGTTAATGTTGTTTATGATATTGGTACAGAGGTTGTAAACACATTAAGGGATCACCCTCCCGAGTCTTGCAGAGCCCAAAGTGTAGGAGGCTTTTTTAAAGTCCTCGTCAATTGGTCCAAGTCCTTTGAGTTGCCCTTGATTGGGATTGGAAATTCCATAGGTAGATTAGAAGACCAACCTAGTTACATTGTAAAAGAAAACCAACACTTCCCTCTACCCTTAACCCGAAACCCTAAATCCTAAACCCTTAAACCATCTACCCTCTACCCTTAACCCCCCCTCCCTCTATCTCTCTTCCACTCCCTCTCTCTCTCTCTCTCAAGTCTCTCCATCCTACCCTCTCCTTCTCTTAGGTCTCTCTCAACCCTTAACCCTCCCTTCCTTTATCTCTCTCTCTCTCAAGTCTCTCCCTCCTAGCACCACTCCCTCTCTCAGGTCCCTCTCTCACTCACTCCTCACTCACTCTATCTCAAGTCTCTCCCTCCTACCCCTTCTCCCTTTCTTAGGTCTTTCTCTCCTCCTTTCTTTCCATACTCTCATCTCTCCCTCCACCCTTAACCCTCCTCCCTCTATCTCTCTCTCTCTCAAGTATCTTCAATATCCTACCCCCTCTCCCTCTCTTAGGTCTCTCTCTCACTCACTCACTCCCTCTATCTCTCTCCCACTCCCTCCCTCTCTCTCTCTCTCAAGTATCTTCAATATGCTACCCCCTCTCACTCTCTTAGGTCTCTCACTCACTCACTCCCTCTATCTCTCTCCCCTTAACCCTAAACCCTAAACCCTTAAACCCTCTACCCTCTGTCCTTAACCCTCCCTTCCTTTATCTCTCTCTCTCTCTCAAGTCTCTCCCTCCTAGCACCACTCCCTCTCTTAGGTCTCTCACTCACTCACTCACTCACTCACTCTATCTCAAGTCTCTCCCTCCTACCCCTTCTCCCTCTCTTAGGTATTTCTCTCACTCACTCACTCCCTCTATCTATATCCCCTCCATGGCCTGGCCCAAACCATCTACCTCTGTAACCATCCTCCTCTATCTCTCTCCCTCCTCCTCTCTCTCTCTCTCAAGTATCTTAAATATCCTACCCCCTCTCCCTCCCTTAGGTCTCTCTCTCACTCACTCTATCTCTCTCCCCTTAACCCTAAACCCTAAGCCCTTAACCTTTAATAAACCCTCTAACCTCTACCCTTAACCCTCACTTCCTATATCTCTCTCCCCTCCCTCCTCTCTCTCTCACTAAATCCCTCCTATCTCTCTCCTCACCCATAACCCTCAACCATTAACCCATAAACCCTCTACACTCTACATTACCTTCTCTCTCTCTCCCTCTCGGGTCTCTCTCTCTGCTCTGTCTCTATCTCTCCCTCTGCCTTCAACCCTAGGCTTTGACCCTTAACCCTTAAACTCTAAACCCTTAAACCCTCCACCCTCTATCTCTCGATTACTCCCTCCCTCCCTCTCTCTCTCTCTCTCTCTCTCTCTCTCTTGCTCACTCCTAAGTCTCTCCACTCTACCCTTAGCCCTCTACCCTTAACCCTCAAATCCTTAAATCCTCTACCCTCTATCTCTCTCCCACTCCCTCCCTCTCTCTCTCTCAAGACTCTCCCTCCTACCCCCTCTCCCTTTCTCAGGTATCTCTCTCACTCACTCCCTCTATCTCTCTCCCTCTGATGGAACTTTATATTTTTGCTCCTTATGTTCCATTCCTACACCTAGTGTTACTGGTCTTTCATGGTGTCAAAATTTTCCTTGGGTTGGTGGTTTTAGCTTTATTTTCATATAAAACCCTTGTGTTTATTTTACGCCTTGGTTGGGATCTATTTCAATGTTACTTTTTGAGGGGTTTTTAAAATGACTTATGTCCTATCGTTCCATCTAGGCTGAGTCCCTTTGTTTTAATATTTTATTTCCTCTGTCAGGGCTGAGTCCCTTTGTTTTAATATTTTATTTCCTCTGCAGGGTTTTATTTTCCTAAGTCTTGGTTGGCCCTGTGTTTCATCATTTAAAAACAACTTATGTCATATTTTACCATCCACCTAGTGATGTCCCCTTGTCCTTTTAATAAATGTTTTGTTTTGCAGAAGGATGAAGTTTGATCGACCGTTGATCAACTATCGTTTGATCTCAGCTGCTCCCCGCCATCCCGTGATGACCCCACCACACCGTTTTGGTTGATCGTGATATCACAAGTGGGCGCCATGTGCCCTATCTGGTGAGACCGAAGGTGATAAGTTTGGTTGACCGTCGATAAATTGTCATCAGATCTTAATGGTTTCCTGCCATTGCGTGATCAAAATTTACAAGGTTTTTATTGATCGTGATATCACGGGCGGGCGCCACATGTCTCATCTGATGAAGCCAAAGGAATGAAGGAAATATTGTGGTAAATTAATCCGGCCTTAATACATTAAAAGGTGGGTTACTAAAGTGTTCTTGAGGTGCACATGTTTTAATTCAGCAGATATGTTATAATCTTGATGAAAAAGTTACTTGACAGTTAATAATAAGGCTGGTGACTATGTTGAAGGAACAAGATCATGAATGATCAAGATCTATGGTTTCCCGCCATCACGTGATCCAATGTTGCAAGATATTTACTGATTGCGATATCGCGGGCTACCGCCATGTAGAATTCCTTGGAAACGTATGGTATGGTGCACCCCTTATTGCCACGTTGGCGATTGTGTCAGCTTGTTTTGAAGACAGTCATTCAGTGATTTGATCTAACTGAAGGATCGACGACTAAAATTTCAATCTCCATCAAATATGGTTGGAGCCATTCGTGCAGCGCGCGAGTGAGCTTTAATGGCAGATGAGACATTTGTTGGCATGATTTGATCAAGATAAAATTAATTCTCCTATTTTATTTGTATCACAAAGCATTCAAGTATTTTGTGGAGCAGTTTCAGAGCCAAAAGCGAAGTTGTGAATCTCTGCAGCCAGAATTTGGGACTTCTACAAACAAAACCGTGAGTTAATTTTTGTGCTTCCCGGTCATTCTACACTTGAATTTGGGAAAAGATTTGTTGTGCTTGTCATTGAGCTTGTTGATAAATGTGTTAAGGCTATAGTTTAATTATAGTTGTGCGAAATTGCAGTGTTTTGTTCTGTAATTTCCTATATCTAGTTAGCCCTAGCTATTTGAAGTGTGAAATATTAAAAAGACACTAGTTTGTCCAAGATGGCATCGACAAAGAAACATTTTGGCCAAGTTGACTATTTAAGAAGAAACCTGTACGATGATTTCGTCAATCAATTGCCCTAGTCAACGAATGATAGGAAGAAGCGATTGGTTCTAATGCGAGAGAAAATCCTAGGGGAAGGGTTAGTATATAATTGCTCTAGCATTTCCTATGCTAGGGTTCCTCTCATAGGCTTGGAAATGTTCAGATTATGGTATGGATAGAGGAATTTTCCTCACCACTTTTCAAATGGCTGGATGTATGATTTGGGAAAGCTGGTGGTCCCAAACGTGTTCCCTGACATAGACTTACTTAAGGCAGTGGCTACAAGATATGACCCTGTCACATGGGTAATCAAGGATAATGATGGAAAGGTTTTGTTGAGCGTTAATAAAGAAGAGGTCCAATAGATTTTTGACTTGAGTGAATCGAGTGAAGACTTGGTTCCTATCAATCTTGAGGAAATGAAACAGGAATATGCAAAGTTGAAGTCTCTTTTTAGAGCTAATTTGCTTCCACCTCATCTGGCTAGGGTAGGAGGTTCACGATTTCATATCAGCCCCAATGACCAAGAACCTTTCAGATTAAACTATTTTGCAAATCATTTCTTGGCCACTTTCTATTCATTGTGTTAGATTTTGGGTTTCAGTCCTGGTGCGGTGATGCCTATTGCATACATGTTCATGGGGGTGCAAATACAACACCCTAACTTCTCTGTGACATATGACTTTGCTTCTTTCTTGGCTAAGAGGATACATGAAGGGTTGTCAAAGTTGCAGAAAAATGATACCGACACTCGATTCTTCTGGTATTCTATGCTGATGCATATGTTCTTGTTCAAGAATGCTAACTTTTTCTCTAAAAAGATGGAATTAAGGCAATTAGTTGATGGAGAAAGATTGCCAGTACAATTATGGGCTACAGATTTATCTTGCAATAAGGAAAGCACCAGTTATGTGCAATTTGATAATTTCTTTGCTTCTAGATTGAGGGCTAGACTGATGGTGAATGTACCCAGGATCCCTAAGGAATTGCATGATTTCCTCAGGCCAAAAGGGAGGAAGCCATAATTGATTTTTTTTCATAACTAGGGTGACATTATCCCATACCCAGTCAACACTGTTTTGAGAGTATACGGTTTGCAAAGAACCCCCCATATATTGCCATACAATGTGCCACCAAGAGTGGGGTTTGCAAAAGTTATGTGGCAAATAGGTTGTATCCATGAGGACAACCTCACAGGGAGGGGTAAGGGAACATTTTTCCCTGATTATATAGTGGTGTCTGATTTTGCCTTTTCAAAAGTAGGCTGGGTGCATTTTGAGAAATTCTTTGATGATTACCATTTGAGGTGTGGTCCAAAGCGGCAGTATGATCCTGAGGGTTTCTTTGCCTTTTTAGACAAAGAATAAAGGCTGGAAATTTTTTGCATGAGTTCAACTTTCCTGAGGATTTGATCAGAAATGAATTTGATCTAAATAAGTAGGAGTTGAACAAGGAGAAATGGATAGCTTATGATAAGCTATTAGATATTGTGTAGAAGATGGATCCAAAGTATAATCCATTGTTGGAGTTCAATCCATACCATAATAAGATTGAATTTCTAATGGAGAACTTCAAGGAAATTATGTGCACATTGAGGACCAAAAAGATAAATTTAGAACTGGATCTGGGTGTACAGGAACAAGGTGCCAGGCTAATTGAAACAAGGCCAACATACTAGCCTATAGAAAGGTGGCCTATTTACACCAGGAAAAAGGATGATAGCAGTGATGAAGAGGAAGTGGACAGAAAAGGAGAGCAAATAATGAAGTTTCCTTCACAACCAGGTCCAAAATTCAAAGTGCCTGGGGAAATTAAAATCATTAATTTAGAATCATCACCAAAAGACAGTCCCTCATCACCACCATCTGAGCCAAGCCCTAAAAGACAAAGAATTGATCAACCACAAGAGGATCTGATGGATGAAATTATTGTTACTGATCAGGACATGCAGGTTGGTATGCCTTCCCCTCCTAGGAAAGCTGAATTGGATCTATCTGATTTAGATATGAAAGGAAAAAGTGTACAAAATGCAAGAATGAAAGCATGTAAGGAGTTTCTAGATGACAATACATTTGTAAAAACTCCTGTATTCTTTCAATTGGTATGGAGGATAAAATTTGAAGAATATCAAGAGAAATGTAAGAAAAGAAGAGAACTAAGGCCTAACAAGTCAAACCGGGATAATGATGAGGAGGTAAAAGTTGAATTAATGGAGAAATTTAAGAACATCACTCCTGAGGAGGGAAGAAGACTGGTGAGTCAGGCCGATGTGTTGATTCTACCTGAATGGGACATTGTAGATGCTATAGAATTTAATGCTATTTTAAAGTCCAAGCATCCTTTGCAAGACTCTGAAGAATAAGTCAAGGTAGCATTGCAAGATTCTACCTTTAGTGAGGAATATGAAACTTTTGCAATTTGGGCATTGACCCCTCAAGGAAGAAAGCCAAATGTTACAGATATTAATCCAAATTTCAGAGGAGGATTAATAATAAAGAGATCTTTAGAGACCTCAACCACTGAGGCCACTAATTTGAATGTGAATGTGGCCAAATTGGCCCAAAAGACTGCTGAAAGGGAGGAGGCTGAAAAGAAGAGCCTAAAGGAGAAGTATTACCTTTTGATTGAGGAATAAAACAAGATGCAACAGAGGAATGTTGAGTTGCAGACTGAGGTGGAAAGGTTTAGGTATAAACAGATTAGGGAGACATCAAGTGCTCCAGGGACTAGTACATTACCTTCCACAATAGGGTCAGTGCCTCATGCTTCTCCAATTGTTTCCACACCAGGGTCTCCCAATTAGAATCTTTCTCTCACCCCTCCTTTAAAAAAAATTGATGAAGAAACAAAGTGCTCTATTGATCCTACAAAGAAGCAGCTCTTGCAAAGAATTGATGAATTGCAAACTTCATTGAAGGTAAGTGAGGAGGGATCTCTTTCAAAGCAAAAGGAGATTGTTATTACTGTCTTGAGGCATTTAAATGAAAAAAGGTTGATAGTAAATTGCTATCTATACGTTATTTATATTCTTTGCTGTTAGATGTGTTGTGCAGTTTTTGCACACACGCCCCACTTGGAGTAGGGACCCTCTTTTCGGATGTATTTTGACCTTTGGTTTTATTGGATTTATCATTTTAAGGTTTTGACATGTTGGTCTTGCTGGCTTTGACCTTGCCTTGAGGCTGGAATTGATTGAAATTAAGTTTTAAGCCAAATCCGGGTTTTCACCTGGATCCGGGATTTTCCGGCTCCGGCGGATTTTCCCAGGCCCTGGTCCTTTGTCCGTTTCTGGCCGGATTCCCCGAATCCCGATTTTTGCTTGATCCCGGGATTTTCCTGTCATAGCGGATTTTCCCGGACTCTACCAAAATCCCGGCCTTCGTCATTTCTCTGGTTTCTGCATTTCTGCGAAATCTGTGTTTCCGCGCATCCTGGGATTTTCTGGAATTCTGTTTTGGGCTCGGGTTTCCGGATTTGTCAGAAGTGTCTTGTCACGCATTAATGACCGGGGTACCTTTACTCAAACGAGTATAAGGGTGGATTTAGGGCATTTCAAGCATCATTCTAAGTTCGTCTATTCACTTGTTTTTGCTCTGGCGATTGGGAATTTCCATTTGGGCTTTGAGGATCGATCCTGACTCGTGTGCGTGAGGATTGTTTGGGTGTCAGTGTCTGGGTTTTCATTTCTTGGGCATGTTTACTACGTGGTCATCTTTTCAAATTTTGAAGTTCATCCACCTTGATCCATGGTAGGTTGTCGACGGCCCCTTTTGTTTGTTTACGCCATGATTGGGTTCTTTGTATTTAATGGTGATCATTTGGGTCGGCCTTTGCTGGGTCTTGATTCCATGTTTATAGAGTCGGGGTTTGACCCGTTTTGTTGTAGAACCCTTTCACCTCTGCCCTACGAGCTCTATTTATCCATTAGATGGCATGTGTATCCTTTGGACGGGGTTCTGGGTTAGATTATTTGCTTTCTTGGTGTGTGATCTGCCATATTGTGCGAAGTTAGGGTTTTCCTTGGTCTCTGGCCCTGGGCGGAGATTTCATTGTGATTGAGCGATCTTGTCCTGGTATCACGCTGACCCCCCCATCCTATGAAGATCCGGGTGCTTTAGGTAAATCCTTAGCTGATATTTTAGACCTTAAAGTTTCCCCTGGTTTTAATGGTGGGGGGCTAGTTATTCAAATTAGGGCATCGTTGTTTTGGCATTGGGATTCGTCCTTTGAGAGATTTTGAGAATTTGAAGTCCTTTGCGTCCTAAGTCTTGTTGATTACTGTCGGTTTTGAGACCATCAAAACTCAAGAAGAGGAGATCCCGTGATCATCTGGCTTTTGGTTCACGTTTTGTCGTTTATCGGGTTTCCGAGGTCCTCGCGGAATTCCGCCACTTTCGGATTTTCTCGATTTGGGCTTATTCCGCGGGCTGGGGTAATTACCGGAACATTTCAAGCTGTCCGCGAAAATCCGTTCTATCTGGATTTTTCCGAATTTCCTGTCTGGCTTTGTCCTTTTTCATGTTTCGATGATAGGACCAATGGAACGATTGTTTAATGCTAATTTCTTGTTGCCAATGAGTGAATTTAATGATTATCTTTTGATCTCTCATACATACTAATGATCCATTTGACTAATAATGCTTTGGCGACAGGAATCCGTCTGGGTCGGATTTCTCTGAAATTCCACCCCGACTGGATTTTCCCGGATTGCATTATTTTCCCAGACTGCTTTGTTTTTCCGGATCTTCAAAGGATTAGCAGTTGTGATGAATTTCAATGGTTTTATATGATCTTATGCTAACCTTTGGTCTGAATATTCCTAATAATTGAGTACTAATGGTATCTTTTGTGAGTGCAGGCCGAATCAAGCAAGGCTGCGGTCGGGAAATCTAAGAGTGGCACAGGAGGGTCATCCATCTCTGAGGCTGAACGGTTATGACTAGATATGAAGAGTCAGCTTCCCGAGAGCAAGGTGTCTTCTGTGTGGGCCGAGGTATCTGATACCAATGTTGGGGCCTGGAGATACGAGGAGTTTAAGCAGAGGACGGCGGAGAAGGATCTATCGGCCTTGAGGCAGGGAATGATAAAATCTGGACTAGTGCATGTGGCAGGCTTCCCTCCGGCGGTCCAGTGTTATGAGCTGATTCTCGAGTGCGCCAGACATTATGACTTTGATACACAGAGGGTGGTTAGCACTGAGGGAAGAGTCTTGGCGAACTTCAGTTCTGCCTCCATTACACAGGCCTTCAGCATGCCCGATCTACCTTCTGTGTGTGCTCTGAACATAGACACAGCTAAGACGTATTACGAGAATGAGCCAGTCAAGGCTCAACAAATGATTAACTCATGGTTGGAGAAGCCAAAGTCCCACCATTCTAAGTTGCCCAAACAGTTGCACAGGGTTAGGTTCAGATCAGATGTATATGATGCCATCACATTTTTTAGCAGGGTGGCCGGATTGAAAAGTGCAGGAGTGTTGGAGAGTTGGATGGTCCATGTGATCACCAAAATTGGACAAGGGACCAATTATCACTGGGCAGGGCTTATCAGCGCAGAAATTGACAAGCAATTGAGGAGTGTCCTGGAGACAAAGAGGTTCACTATGTCCTCATATGTAATGTATGTGTTGGTTATCTCTTACCCATATAAGGGTCTGAATCCGAGGGGGACACTTGGACAGGATATCATTTATGAGGTCTATCCAGAATTGTATCTTGGGCATAAAGATTACACAAGGGCTAACGATGCATTCACGATGCATATCGCCCGGATGCTACAGAATGATGAGCACACGAGGTTGTCTGACGGAGCCAAGGGGTTAATAAAGAACTACGGAGCCTGGTTCATCCAATTCCCCACCTTCACCTACCTCAGAATTGATGGATGCCCGGTTTCTCCTTACAGGTTGCCTCGGTATCCCACTGATCACCTTGTTTTGTTAGAAGTTGTGAGGAAAATTTGTGAATTTGATGCTGTGGTAAAGAGAGAGAAGCACAAGACAGGCTTTGGTGGGGATTTCCCTCTTGGAATTGGAGTGGCAGAAGTGTGCCCTTCTATTCAATCGGCCCACATAGCAGGAGAAGAGCTAGCAGCATACAGTTTCTCCTTCCATTCTAAAAGGATGAACTTTGACATGACTGGAGAAGCACAGAAGAGAGCCACTAGGGAATACCGCCATAAGGATGACATGGAGGATTATTGGGCCAACATCAAAGATGATCTTGAGCCCAGAAAGAAGAGGTACTCCAGGCTCCCTGTGGAGGCAGTTAGACAGTATAATGTTAGGTTGATTCTGGATCAACTGGATGATGACGGAAACTTGGTTCAGGACCACGCCTATGAAGCTATAAAGGACAGGTCGGTCAGGGATATCGATTGGAATGAGGATGAGGTTACAGAGTTGGAGGACTTAATGGTTCTTGTCATGAAATTCACCTCTTCTTAGATAAAACATAAAATTTGGGAGTTGGAGAGTGCAAAGGTAACTTGTACTTTCGAATTGATGGGGAGTCTCAGCCCCATGTCTACTTCAGAGGAATCCGGGGAAGATGACCCCAAAGGGAAAACTGCCAAAAGCTCCCCTTTTAAGATCAAGGCCAGAGGTCCTAAAGAGGGTGAGCCTGAAGCAAAAAGGAAGCCGAAAGGAAAGAGAAGATGGAAGACTCTGGTGCTTAGTAAGTCCTCTGATGAGGAGGAAATGGAAAAGGCAGAAGAGGAAGATGCTCCCCCACCGCCGAAGAAGGCAAGAACAACTCGAACTGCAAAGAAGAAGGGTCAGGGTGCTTCAGGTGATGAGCCTCCAATTGTTGATGTGGAGAGTTCAGGAGGGGAGAAAGCCAAGGTTTATACCAGGAGATCCAGAACTCCCTCTCCGAAGGATACTGTGCAGAAGAAGGATTCTCCTCCAAGAACACCAGTTGTGGAGCCACCCAAGGCTGTTTCTCCTCCACCAAGCATACCAGAGCCAAAAATTCTGAGGGAACAGGAGACTAGCGGAGAAGCAGAGCCCTTCAAGGAGGGGACTCTCTTTAGTGAAGCAACAGAGCTAGAGGTGGAAGAGGAGGAACAACATACTTCTCCTTTGGTACAATATGAGGAATCCCTGGAAAGTGACAAAAGCCGCGCATCGCCTGAGCTGGAGGAAAATATCCCTGCTAAGGTCCCATCACCAGTACATCCAGAGGTGGAACTTGAAGAAGCTAGCCAAAGTGAGCAATTCCCCGAGGAAGAGGAGGACAGAGTAATTGCAGAAGGTGCAAAAGAAGAAGAGAAAGCGACAGAACAGTCGGAGGAGGGGAAAATAGAGGAAATCCGGGTGGAGCCTGCAGCTCCGGACTGGTTAGAAAGAGAGCTTGCAAGAAAGAAACAAGTGATTGTTGAGGATACTCCCTTGGACTGGGACGAAATGTTGTCAAAGATTGGCAAGGGGAAGAAAAGGAAGGCTGCCAAGGTGGTTTCAAAGGTGGAAAGGGATGAAGCCAATAACAGGGTTATCCACATTGCCACTCCTGTCGCAGACAAAATGAGAGAAGATGTTACTGGTCAGGATTATAATGTACAAATGATTAACCTTGGGCCTGCATCCATGGAGCAAGATATAGAAGAGTTTGAAGGGTCTAGTGCGGTGATTGTTGACAGATTGAAGAGGGAGACTCAGACCAAGCGTGAATTAAAGAGGGAAAATGAAAGATTAAGGAAATGTTTGGAGGAGGTAATGAAGCCTCTGCAATCCTTCCATCCTTCTTCTTGCAACTCCCGGCTTTTTGCCCAAAGAAACAATTTTTGAAATTGAGAAGATGAAAACCTCAGCTCAGGCTGCAATAGATTGGTTGGTGAGTGTACAAACGAAAGGAGATGATGCCATCAGGGACATTCTGTCGGTTGGAAAGGATGCAGTTCGGGCTAAGGAGCTATTAGAACATGTACTGTCCCAGGATAACGAGGACATGGACCTCCTGTTGCAGAAATCAAGAGCTATCATGGGACATGGTTGGGATCAATTGCTGGCAGATGGAATCCTTCCTTCCTCCGGATTGGATGAACCTTGGGAATGGTTCGAGGCTCTGCAGATTAGGCAGAAGGCCATGAAGAAGATCCTGAAAAGAAAGAAACAGATTGATGGGGATCTCACCGCAGTGTATGATGGATGCATTGCGTTCTTTGAGGTGATGACCGGCAGGAGGAAAATCACTCCTAAGTACCTGAGTCTTGAGCAGCTAAGGGAATGGTGGCATGAAGTTTATGCCCCAGATGCAGAAGGAGTTGTAACCAGCCATCAGCTTGATGATGCAGCCACCTACTTCGCAGTGATGGATAAATATCTGGCCCATAGGGAAGATTGGGATAAAATTGTTGAACGGTCCAAGGAAGAGATTGATGCTATTAAATGTCGGCTTAGGGTATTACCTTTGCCACCTGTCACCGAGCTGGATGGAACATTCTTGAGGGTGCAGGGTTCGTCTGGAAAGAGAGGATAAGGGAAGAAGCGGTTAATGCTTATTTTGAGATTTGTGCTTCCCTATTATCACGGGGCATGCATTGGACGGGACTGCATTGAAGATTGTGTCAAGGCCGACCTGGATGATGGCATTTAATGTGTGCCTTTATTTTATTTCTTTCCTGAGCCGACCTGTTTTGGCAGTTTTTAATTATTTTGTAAAAATGTTTGGCTGGGCCGGCATATCTTGGGGTTTACTATAAATGGGCATTCTTGTCTCATTGTAAAGAGTTAGACATTAGCCATAAGACATTAGGAATTAAATAGCAAGAGCTAGATTATTTTGTAATAGGAGTAGTGTTTGATTTCTTGAAGCAAATTCTATATCAGAACAGTTGAATTGTTGCAGCATTTTGGTGATTAATACAATTGAAGACATTGTGGTTTTCCTGGTGAAATCTCTTGTGTTATTTCATCTTGCATGGTTCCTTTGTTCTATCTTTCAAATTGCTTGAAGATTTAGGGTTTAGTATTCATAAATAAATCAGTTTCAGTTGGATGCATGATGTTTATGATTTCATATTTGGAATGTTTGTAGCTATCTCTGGTCTATACTCCCAGTAACTATCTGATTGTAGTAGGCTGGTAAAGTAAACCTGGACCATATATTCAATGTGCTTAAGTTCGATTGTAGATGAAAGTCTATGATTTGAAAATCTGTATCCCTCAGAAGATTGCACCGTTCTTGTGAGATTACATTGTGGGTTGAACAAGAACTGGTTATTTAAGATAGGTCCATTCCAAATATCTGTTATTTACATTGTTCATTCTAGGAGTAGTTTAGATCTTATTATATCCTTGCACCCTTATCTTTTTCTATTTCTTTATCATTTGGCTAAATTTAGGATTAAAGATCATCATATTGCAAGATCTGATAAGTAGAAAGATACAGTTTGCTTGTAGTAAGGTCTGATTGTGATTACCAGCATTTCACATTTTATCTAAGCTGTTTATGCATTGTTATGACCTAACACCCGAGAGACCTTGGGGTGATTTTCAGTGATTTATTGTTGAAAATAACCTTTCAAGAGAGATAGAATATTGTATTCTGTCTGAGTTGTTGCTGTGCAGAAAACACCATCAACAGATTGGCGCTAGAAGGAGGGCCTGAATGAGCACACTGGATCGTTTCTTGAATGCCATCTCTCCAGAGAGGTTTAGGAGAAATACCAGATCTACCACAGGAGAGGAAGATTTAGAGGAGCTACAGTTCCCCACTAGGTCAAGAAGGACTCGAGAAAGGGGAGAATCTTCATCACCTATCCCTTCACCCGCATCATCCAGATCTTCACATCGAGAGGCTAAAGCCATACCCATCCCTGAAGCAGTTCCCATTCAGCAACCTCAGCCTGTTGTTAACCAACCACAACCACCTCCCCCACTTCTACCAATGGCGTTCCTTGCTAATAATCCATCGCCCCTATTCTTCCAAGCCTACAATGTAATGCCCACAAACCCTGAGCATTTTTGTTCAAAATTCCATGCCAATGACCCAAATAGGACTGTAGAAGAACATGTGAGGATTTTCCAAACTTGTCTCAAAGACAGAGGGATTGTCCATGAGGATGTCGCCTGTAGGTTGTTTCCTTATTCACTAGGAGAAGAAGCCTTTTACTGGTACAACCATCTCCCTGCTGGTTCAATTCTTAATTGGAATGATCTTGAAACTGCCTTTTTACAGAAGTTCCGAATACCCATTAGTGCCAATGAGTTATACCTGCAATTCATCAAAGTCAAGAGAGAGGTCAATGAGCCAATATCCAGTTTCAATAATAGGTTTCACCGTGCATACACCAGATTGCAAGACCCATATGTTTTAGATGATGATACTGCCCTGGGAGTCTATTATAAAGCTCTAGATAGCCTAATAGCAACCTTTCTGAAATGGAGACCCAATCCCCCAGGAACCCTAACTGATGCTTATACAAAGGCTGTCAAGCTTAGTACAGATATGAGACAACACTTGACTGGACCGTTGCCTTCTCTAGGACCAGTTGCGCATCCTGGCTAGGTTCAAGCAGTAAATCAGACACTTACCAATCATACTCCAATCATGAACCCAGTTCCTCAATTACCTATGGTGTCACACCCTGGTCATCCCATGAGCCAAGTCTCCCCTATGACGAAATTCCCACAACAGCAGGTTAACCAGCCCATGTATCAGCCGCAGCCAAATAGTTTCCCTTCTTATCTACAAAATTCTGAAGTATTACATCAGTCTATGGGATCTGCTACAATGTCTGTCCCTCCTTAGAGTAACCCAAGCCGGCCCCCTTTTGTAGACTCGAATAAGGAAAGGATTGATGAAATGGCTGAGCAGATAAAGAAGCTAAACCTAGAGGTGACTTACCTCAGGAATCAAAATAGTCAGTTACAAGCTGCTCAGAAAGGCATGCAGTCCAATCAGAACAGAAAGTTTTCACAAGGCCCGAACTTTGACAGGGGACAACGTAATAACAGAGGATTCTATAATGATAGAGGATACAATCAGGATAGGGGTTACAACAATGATAGAGGGTTCAATAATGAAAGGAGACAGAATTTTGATAGAAGTCAAGGTAGTGGATCTGGATTTGATAAGAGGCAATCACAAGGGCAGAATAGAACCTGGAATACAGGACCTAACAACGGAGGAGTCCCTACCCCATTAGATCAGCCAACTAATCAAGTTGTCAATCAATCTGCAAATCAGCCAGTCGGTCAGGACAAGCCTCCTAGTGGTGTCTATTTGGCTGAAGCGGCTCTATCATGATGGTGTAGGCTCCATAAGACGAGTCAACATTCAGAGTTAGAATGTCCAGAATTCCAAACTGCTGCTTCTATTTTCCAGTATGAGGTAGAGAATAATGCGAATGGACAGGAGATTGTGCCCTCAAGCCCTTATGATTCTCCTGTGTTAGTATTAAATCACACTCCCTTCCCAGCAAATGAAGAGAATATCCCAGAGGAAGAATCTGACTCCCATGAAGACAAAATAGATCAGGTCTACAATGGAGATGAAGTGGCTCAGCTATTCGATGAAGAAACAATGAATGATAATGGCCCTCTTGATCAGGAGGAAGCCTACGTTGAAGAAGTCCAGATGTTCCAGAGGCAGGGTTTGAGGGATATGCCTCATAGGCACCCACAAGCTGGAGGTCCTTTCACTACTTCCATTCCTCCTAACCACTTCTGTACTCCCCCAGATCCTCATGCTAGTAACAACCCGTCTTATCCACATGTCTCCAAGCAGTATCTTTCAAAGAAGAGACAGGCTCAAACCGACCCACAGAAGGAAAAGGCTGTCCAAGCTGGCAAGGATAAAGTGGAGGAATCATCTAAGGAAGTCTCTACTGATATGAGCGAGGAGCAGATGGCTTCTTATATTGCTAAGGAGTTCAAGAAATTAAAGGTAAATCTTTCAGCATTTGAATTATTAAGATTCCCTGCAATTAGGAAGGAAGTTTTGGGTACTTATGATGCACGTTCAGTGTCTTTGGACAAGCCTTCTAGTGAAAATATCAGCAAGATTTCTAGTTCTCAGCCTCAGAAGACACAAAATCAGACTAACCTTCCCCCTGGAGACAAAGGAAAAGAAAAGGATAGGACTCAAGTGGCCTAGGTAGATACTCAGCCTACCTTGTTCCAAGGGAAAATAGAAACCCCACCATTTCTGATTTTTGTGCGCATATTCGGTAAGAATCTGCATAATTGTTTATTAGATTCTGGTGCTTCCACCAATGTGATGCCCTTTGGAGTTTGTAGAGCTCTAGGAATTACACCTGCTGATTCTCAGAAGAAGGTGACTCAGTTATATAGAACTGAAGTAAATGTGGTGGGAGAGTTAAACATGATCCAAATGCAGATAGCCTCTGATCCAAGGATTCAGCAGGTTATCAATATTCAGGTAGCTGATATTCCTGATGCGTATGGTTTGATTCTAGGAAGAGATTTTACGAAGGCTTTGAATGGTTATGTGTCCACTGATCACTCTCACATGTGGCTTCCCTGGAAAGGAGTGCCCAATCAGATCAGAATTGAGAGAGAGCCAAGAATGAAGTACATGATTACAGAATACCAAAAGACTTCAACAGAAGTTCTGATATCAGAAGTAGGGATGGGAAATTACGTGCTATCATCTCAGTACGAGGAATCAGACTCAGAGGAGATATTGATGCTGCACACAATGCCTGTTACTGTTTTGACAGAGTCAGTTCAGGAAGAAAAGGAACCTGAAGATAATCAGATCAGTCTGTTGGACAGTTTCCGGGAATTCATCAAGCAATGTATGGAGAATCAAACCCACCTAGGGAAAAGGACAAGCTTTGAGGAATTACTCTTACCTAATTGGTGTAGAGTTCATAATGCTTCCCATTCGGAGTTGGAGTGTTGTTTATGCCAAATAGCAGTAGAACAAGTACAAAGATGCTTGAGTCCAATTCAGGAAGTTAAGACAGACAAGCAGAATCCTCAGGAAGAGTGTGAAAGCAAGAGGCCTGTATTGCCTAAAGAATCACACAGCAATATTGAGCCAAAGGATGTAATAAAGAAGACTGCCACTGCTGAGTGTTGGACTCTCAGATTTGATGGATCCAAATCCAAACATGGAGCTGGGGCAGGGTTTGAATTGATTAGTCCAAAAGGTAAGAATTTCTTTGCAGCCCATAGGCTCCAATTCCATTGCACAAATAATGTAGCGGAGTATGAAGCATTAATTCATGGACTCCTTATGGCACTTAAGAAGAAGGTTAAGGTTCTGCAAGTTTTTGGTGATTCTGAGTTAGTGGTTAAACAAGTCAGGAGACAATATTCATGCCATGATAGGAGAATGACCAATTATAGACATAGAGTGTGGGACCTCATTGAGGGATTTGACGTTTTTAATATCCAACTAATCCCATGGAAGAAGAATCAAACTGCTGATTCTCTGGCTCAAGCAGCAAGCACTCTGCAGCCTTTGTCTCTGTTAGGATTGAAGAAATTCACTGTAGAATTAACTCCTGTGCCATCAGTTCCAGACAATGTGACTAACTTCCAGGTGTTTGAGGATGATAAGCATATTTTGGATTTTATCACAAATACAGATGTTTTTGCTTCCCAAATCATCGATAAAACAGAGCCTCAGGAAGCAGAATTGGATCTAGAAGGTGTGCTGAATCTAAAATCAAATACTATTCCCAAGGGGATGGTACAGTTGGAACGCATTTTTGATATGGATAAGATTAAGGATCAGGAACAAAAGTCCAAGAAAGAACCCATCAATGGACAGTGTGATACTTACAATATGGGAACTGAAGATAATGCCAAGAACATTTTCATTGGCAAAGTATGCACTCCTGAAGAAAGACAAGGAATAATTGGAGCACTCCACATCTTTCCTGATATTGTAGCTTGGAGTTATGAAGACTTGAAGACCTATGATACATCAATCATAACTCATACTATACCCTTGAAGCCAGATGCCAAGCCTTTCAGACAGAGACAGAGACCTATCAATGCATTGTTGGAACCAGTCATACAGAAAGAAGTTCAGAAGTTGCTATTTGCCAGAATCATATTTCCAGTCAGGCATTCAACATGGGTGGAAAACCTGGTTCCAGTAAGGAAAAAGAATGGAGAAATTAGGCTCTGTGTCAATTTTAGAAATCTAAACAGATCATCAGAAAACGAAAACTATCTAGTTCCCTCTTTGGATGAGGTGCTACAAGTGGTCAACGGTTCCCAGATGATGTCCTTTCTGGACGGTTATTCAGGATACAATCAAGTGATGGTCCAATATGAGGACAGACACAAGACTGTTTTTACAACTAAGTGGGGTACCTTCGCCTACAGGAGGATGCCTTTCGGTCTCATAAATGCGGGAGCTACATTCCAAAGGGCTATGGATATTGCCTTTAAGGATATTATAGGCAAATGCATCATCATTTATATGGACGACCTGACTATTTTCTCAAAGAACAGAGGGGATCACATCTCAGATTTACGCAAAGTGTTTCGAAAGTGCAAAGAATTCGGCATATCCCTCAACCCTAAGAAGTGTATTTTCGGAGTAACAGAAAGAAAGCTATTAGGACATGTCATATCAGAAAAGGGAATTGCTATAGATCCTGAGAGAGTGGAGGCCATATTGAGAATTCAGCCGCCTGCCAGTAAAAAGGAGATGAAGTCCTTCTTTGGTAAGATTAACTTTGTTAGAAAGTTCATCACTGGATTTGCTGAAATTGTTAAGCCATTAAATGCAATGCTGAAACAAGATGCCAAGATAGAATGGACTACAGAAGCAAATGAAGCCTTTGCAGAAATCAAAAGAGCTATTGCTGATGCTCCAGTATTAGTAAGTCCTAACTATAGCAAACCCTTTTATATCTATTCATTTGCTTCAGACCACTCATGTGCTGGAATGCTTACTCAAAAGTCTGATGAGGGAAATGAGAATCCTATTGCTTTTATGAGTGCACCGTTGAAAGATGTTGAATTGAAATATCCAAACGTGGAAAAGCAGGCCTATGCCTTGGTCAGAGCAGTAAAGAAATTCAGGCATTATATCCTCAGAAATAAGGTGTATGCAATTGTTCCTGATTCTGCAGTTAAGTTGCTTCTGATGCAAAATGAATTAGGTGAGCGCAGAGCTAAATGGGTGACCATGCTTCAAGAGTATGACATTGAGATCCAGCCTATGAAGCTTGTAAGAGGACAAGGACTCACCCAGACCATGGCAGAAATAGGCCCTGAATTGTCTGTTCAAAACTATAATGTTGAAGAGGTTTCCCCAGATGGTTGGTATGATGACTTGGTTTATTATCTGCTGAATCAACGACCTCCAGGTCATCTCAGTGCAGTTCAGAGGAGAGCTTTACGATTGAAAAGTGACGGTTTCATGTTGAAAGGAGCTATTCTGTATAAAAGAAATCATGAAGGCATTTATTTGAGGTGTCTTGGGAAATAGGAAGTTGATCGAGTGATGACTGAATTTCATGAGAAATATGGCACTGGTCATGGTTCTGCAATTGCTACTGCAAATTAGATTTTGAGGGCAGGGTATTACTGGCCTACATTTTTCAAGGATGTTCATCAACATGTACAGACCTGTCACACTTGCCAGACTGCAGCAACAAGAAAAAGGTGTGCAGCACTCCCACTCCAACCAGTCACCGAGGTAAGACCTTTTGCTCAATGTGGTATGGATTTCATAGGCCCCATCAACCCACCATCTTTTGCGGGACACAGGTACATTCTTACTATCGCTGATTACTTTACAAGGTGGACTGAAGCTTTTGCTTGTAGACAATGCACATCAGATGTAGTGATTGATTTCTTAGAGTCAGTCATTCTTAATCGATTTGGATGTCCTACTACTGTTGTTTGTGATAATGGTCCTGCCTTTGCATCTTTGAAATTCTCAAACTAGGCTTTTGATCATGGCATTATAGTGAAGTTTGCTTCTAATTATTACCCCCAGGGAAATGGCTTAGCAGAGTCCTCTAATAAGAACCTGTTGACTGTCATCCATAAGCTGTTAGAGAGGAACCCAAAGGACTGGCATACCCAGCTTCAGTTTTCCCTTTGGGCAGATCGTACCAGGCTTAAGTCCTCCATTGGAACATCTCCTTATCACTTAGTGTACGGTCTGGAACCAGTTTTCCCTATCCAACTCAAGATCCCAACTCTACAGTTTATAAATCAGTTTTATGATGAAGGGGACAGACGGGAGGATAGGTTAACAGAATTATTGCACCTTGAGGAGAAACGAGACAATGCCCTGGAGAATTTTTCCAAACATCAGGGGGTGGTTAAGAGATGGTTTGATAGGAGGGCTAAAGTCAAAGCCTTCAGGATTTCTGACCTTGTCCTATACTGGGATAAGCCTCATGATCAGAAAGGGAATCATGGAAAGTTTGATAAACTGTGGCTTGGCCCATATCAGATTGCTGAAATACTTGGAGATAATGCCTTCCGTCTGAAGACTCTCACAGCAGAGGATATCCCACTGCCTATCAATGGGCAGTGCCTGAAATATTATTTCCAGTCCTGAGCTGTTTGCAACTCCCTACTCTGTACATAGTTAGTTTAGGTTGCTTTGCTTTTTGTTTGGTTAGAGTAGGTTTCCCTTTCGGTTTGCTTGCTTTTCTTTGGTTAGGGTAGGTTTGCTTTGGTTTGTTTGTTTTGGTTTGCATTGCTCTTGCTCTTGGTTCCTTTCCTTTTGGGAATCTTTGGGTGCATCTGTATGGCAATGATGATAAAGCAGGTATGATGTTCTTGGTATCTCCTTTACAAACTCTAATCATCCTTCCAGGACGCCATGGTACGAACTCCTTACCCTATGTCATTTATCCTTATGCTAAGGCAGAGATTCTCTAGTCAGTTTTAACAGGAATATATTGGGGTCTTATACTTCTAATCCTTAATATACCTGAAGTTGTAAGAGGTCCTTATAAGGTCTGAATAGGTGAAAAATCTTTTTTCTGCTCTAGTGCCACTGTGGTTCTCAGCCCTGAGTGTGAACTTCACTGTTCACAGGTTGAAGGAAATGAGTGAAAAGAAAAGAAATATCAAAAACAAAAAAAAAGAGAGAAAATATGAAAGTCAAGAAATTTGAATTCAACTTATCAGGGGGATCTGAATATCTCTACCGGGGCTATAGACGCCTGGCTAGCAGTAGAGCTATGTTCAGGAGGATCACAACGATAACCTTGTCGGGGCTATGGACGCCTGACTGGCAGCGAGGCTATATCCAGGTTACTTTTAGAGTATGAATCTTTACGTAGCTTGTTCATACCTGGTCTGGTTCTTGTTGCAACTAAGGGACGGTAATGAATGCATGTGCACACACTTTGACCCTGGTATAGGAATGTTTAAGTGGCTAGGGGTTTCTTTGTTTAAACATGGGATGGTGGCTGGATGCCTGAGTTGAAAACATGAGTTCTGGGTTCTTGATTCCAGTTTGTCATCGAAATGCTCAGGAGCATTTCCCCAGCAGAGTCGTCATTTGTTGTGCAGTTTTTGCACACACGCCCCACTTGGAGTAGGGACCCTCTTTTCGGATGTCTTTTGACCTTTGGTTTTATTGGATTTATCATTTTAAGGTTTTGACATGTTGGTCTTGCTGGCTTTGACCTTGCCTTGAGGCTGGAATTAATTGAAATTAAGTTTTAAGCCAAATCCGGGTTTTCACCTGGATCCGAGATTTTCCGGCTACGGCGGATTTTCCCGGGCCCTGGTCCTTTGTCCGTTTCTGGCCGGATTCCCCGAATCCGGGTTTTTGCTTGATCCCAGGATTTTCCTGTCATAGTGGATTTTCCCGGACTCTGCCAAAATCCCGGCCTTCGTCATTTCCCCAGTTTCTGCATTTCCGTGAAATCTGTGTTTCCGCGCATCCTGGGATTTTTCAGAATTTCGTTTTGGGCTCGGGTTTCCAGATTTGTCAGAAGTGTCTTGTCGCGCATTAATGACCGAGGTACCTTTGCTCAGACGAGTATAAGGGCAGATTTAGGGCATTTCAAGCATCATTCTGAGTTCGTCTATTCACTTGTTTTTGCTCTGGCGATTGGGAATTTCCATTTGGGCTTTGAGGATCGATCCTGACTCGTGTGTGTGAGGATTGTTTGGGTGCCAGTGTCTGGGTTTTCATTGCTTGGGCGTGTTTACTGCGTGGTCATCTTTTCAAAGTTTGAAGTTCGTCCGCCTTGATCCATGGTAGGTTGTCGACGGCCCCTTTTGTTTGTTTACGCCATGATTGGGTTCTTTGTATTTAATGGTGATCATTTGGGTCGGCCTTTGCTGGGTCTTGATTCCGTGTTTATAGAGTCGGGGTTTGACCCGTTTTGTTGTAGAACCCTTTCACCTCTACCCTACGAGCTCTATTTATCCATTAGATGGCGTGTGTATCCTTTGGACGGGGTTCTGGGTTAGATTATTTGCTTTCTTGGTGCGTGATCTGCCATATTGTGCGAAGTTAGGGTTTTCCTCGGTGTCTGGCCCAGGGTGGAGATTTCGTTGTGATTGAGTGATCTTGTCCTGGTATCACGCTGACCCCCCCCATCCTGTGAAGATCCAGGTGCTTTAGGTAAATCCTTAGCTGATATTTTAGACCTTAAAGTTTCCCCTGGTTTTAATGGTAGGGGGCTGGTTATTCAAATTAGGGCATCGTTGTTTTGGCATTGGGATTCGTCCTTTGAGAGCTTTTGAGAAGTTGAAGTCCTTTGCATCCTAAGTCTTGTTGATTACTGTCGGTTTTGAGACCATCAAAACTCAGGAAGAGGAGATCCCGTGATCATCTGGCTTTTGGTTCACATTTTGTCGTTTATCAGGTTTCCGAGGTCCTCGCAGAATTCTGCCGCTTTCGGATTTTCCCGGTTTGGGCTTATTCCGTGGGCTGGGGTAATTACCGGAACATTTCAAGCTATCCACGAAAATCCGTTCTATCCAGATTTTTCCGGATTTCCTATCTGGCTTTGTCCTTTTTGATGTCTCGATGATAGGACCAATGGAACGATTGTTTAATGTTGATTTCTTGTTGCCAATGAGTGAATTTAATGATTATCTTTTGATCTCTCATACGTACTAACGATCCATTTGACTAATAATGCTTTGGCGACAGGAATCCGTCTGGGTCGGATTTCTCTGAAATTCCACCCTGACTGGATTTTCCCGGATTGCATTATTTTCTCGGACTGCTTTGTTTTTCCGGATCTTCAAAAGATTAGCAGTTGTGATGAATTTCAATGGTTTTATATGATCTTATGCTAACCTTTGGTCTGAATATGCCTAATAATTGAGTACTAATGGTATCTTTTGTGAGTGTAGGCCGAATCAAGCAAGGCTGCGGTCGGGAAATCTAAGGGTGGCACAGGAGGGTCATCCATCTCTGAGGCAGAACGGTTACGACTAGATATGAAGAGTCAGCTTCCCGAGAGCAAGGTGTCTTCTGTGTGGGCCGAGGTATCTGATACCAATGTTGGGACCTGGAGATATGAGGAGTTTAAGCAGAGGACGGCGGAGAAGGATCTGTCGGCCTTGAGGCAGGGAATGATAAAATTCGAACTAGTGCATGTGGCAGGCTTCCCTCCGGCGGTCCAGTGTTATCAGCTGATTCTCGAGTGCGCCAGACATTATGACTTTGATACACAGAGGGTGGTTAGCACTGAGGGAAGAGTCTTGGCGAACTTCAGTCCTGCCTCCATTGCACAGGCCTTCAGCATGCCTGATCTACTTTCTGTGTGTGCTCTGAACATAGACACAGCTAAGACGTACTACGAGAATGAGCCAGTCAAGGCTCAACAGATGATTAACTCAACGTTGGAGAAGCCAAAGTCCCACCATTCTAAGTTTCCCAAACAGTTGCACAGGGTTAGGTTCAGATCAGATGTATATGATGCCATCACATTTTTGAGCAGGGTGGCCGGATTGAAAAGTGTAGGAGTGTTGGAGAGTTGGATGGTCCATGTGATCACCAAAATTGGACAAGGGACCAATTATCACTGGGCAGGGCTTATCAGCGCAAAAATTGACAAGCAATTGAGGAGTGTCCTGGAGACAAAGAGGTTCACTATGTCCTCATATGTAATGTATGTGTTGGCCATCTCTTACCCATATAAGGGTCTGAATCCGAGGGGGACACTTGGACATGATATCATTTATGAGGTCTATCCAGAATTGCATCTTCGGCATAAAGATTACAGAAGGGCTAACGATGCATTCACGATGCATATCCCCCGGTCGCTACAGAATGCTGAGCACACGAGGTTGTCCGACGGAGCCAAGGGGTTAATAAAGAACTACGGAGCCTGGTTCATCCAATTCCCCACCTTCACCTACCTCAGAATTGATGGATGCTCGGTTTCTCCTTACAGGTTGCCTCGGTATCCCACTGATCACCTTGTTTTGTCAGAAGTTGTGAGGCAAATTTTTGAATTTGATGCTGTGGTAAAGAGAGAGAAGCACAAGACAGGCTTTGGTGGGGATTTCCCTCTTGGAATTGGAGTGGCAGAAGTGTGCCCTTCTATTCAATCGGCCCACACAGCAGGAGAAGAGCTAGCAGCATACAGTTTCTCCTTCCATTCCAAAAGGATGAACTTTGACATGACTGGAGAAGCACAGAAGAGAGCCACTAGGGAATACCGCCATAAGGATGACATGTAGGATTATTGGGCCAACATCAAAGATGATCTTGAGGCCAGAAAGAAGAGGTACTCTAGGCTCCCTGTGGAGGCAGTTAGACAGTATAATGTTAGGTTCATTCTGGATCAACTGGATGATGACAGAAACTTAGGTCAGGACCACGCCTATGAAGCTATAAAGGACAGGTCGGTCGGGGATATCGATTGGAATGAGGATGAGGTTACAGAGTTGGAGGACTTAATGGTTCCTGTCATGAAATTCACCTCTTCTTGGATAAAACATAAAATTTGGGAGTTGGAGAGTGCAAAGGTAACTTGTACTTTCGAATTGATGGGGAGTCTCAGCCCCATGTCTACTTCAGAGGAATCCGGGGAAGATGACCCCAAAGAGAAAACTGCCAAAAGCTCCCCTTTTAAGATCAAGGTCAGAGGTCCTAAAGAGGGTGAGCCTGAAGCAAAAAGGAAGCCGAAAGGAAAGAGAAGATGGAAGACTCTAGCGCTTAGTAAGTCCTCTGATGAGGAGGAAATGGAAAAGGCAGAAGAGGAAGATGCTCCCCCACCGCCGAAGAAGGCAAGAACAACTCGAACTGCAAAGAAGAAGGGTCAGGGTGCTTCAGGTGATGAGCCTCCAATTGTTGATGTGGAGAGTTCAGGAGGGGAGAAAGCTAAGGTTTATACCAGGAGATCCAGAACTCCCTCTCCGAAGGATACTGTGCAGAAGAAGGATTCTCCTCCGAGGCCACCAGTTGTGGAGCCACCCAAGGCTATTTCTCCTCCACCAAGCATACCAGAGCCAAAAATTCTGGGGGAACAGGAGACTAGCGGAGAAGCAGAGCCTTTCAAGGAGGGGACTCTCTTTAGTGAAGCAACAGAGCTGGAGGTGGAAGAGAAGGAACGACATACTTCTCCTTTGGTACAATATGAGGACTCCCCGGAAAGTGACAAAGGCCACGGATCGCCTGAGCCGGAGGAAAATATCCCTGCTAAGGTCCCATCACCGGTACATCCAGAGGTGGAACTTGAAGAAGCTGGCCAAGGTGAGCAATTCCCCGAGGAAGAGGAGGATAGAGTAATTGCAGAAGGTGCAAAAGAAGAAGAGAAAGCGACAGAACAGTCGGAGGAGGGGAAAACAGAGGAAATCCAGGTGGATCCTGCAGCTCCGGACTGGTTAGAAAGAGAGCTTGCAAGAAAGAAACAAGTGATTGTTGAGGATACTCCCTTGGACTGGGACGAAATGCTGTCAAAGATTGGCAAGGGGAAGAAAAGGTAGGCTGCCAAGGTGGTTTCAAAGGTGGAAAGGGATGAAGCCAATAACAGGGTTATCCACATTGCCACTCTTGCCGTGGAAAAAATAAGAGAAGATGTTACTGGTCAGGATTATAATGTACAAACGATTAACCTTGGGCCTGCATTCATGGAGCAAGATATAGAAGAGTTTGAAGGGTCTAGTGCGGTGATTGTTGACAGATTGAAGAGGGAGACTCAGACCAAGCGTGAATTAAAGAGGGAAAATGAAAGATTAAGGAAATGTTTGGAGGAGGTAATGAAGCCTCTACAATCCTTCCATCCTTCTTCTTCTACCACTCCCGGATTTTTGCCCAAAGAAATAATTTCTGAAATTGAGAAGATGAAAACCTCAGCTCAGGCTGCAATAGATTGGTTGGTGAGTGTACAAACAAAAGGAGATGATGCCATCAGGGACATTCTGTCGGTTGGAAAGGATGCAGTTCGGGCTAAGGAGCTATTAGAACATGTACTGTCCCAGGATAACGAGGACATGGACCTCCTGTTGCAGAAATCAAGAGTTATCATGGGACATGGTCGGGATCAATTGCTGGCAGATGGAATCCTTCCTTCCTCCAGATTGGATGAACCTTGGGAATGGTTCGAGGCTCTGCAGATTAGGCAGAAGGCCATGAAGAAGATCCTGAAAAGAAAGAAACAGATTGATGGGGATCTCACCGCAGTGTATGATGGATGCATTGCATTCTTTGAGGTGATGACCGGCAGGAGGAAAATCGCTCCTAAGTACCTGAGTCTTGAGCAGCTAAGGGAATGGTGGCATGAAGTTTATGCCCCAGATGCAGAAGGAGTTGTAACCAGCCATCAGCTTGATGATGCAGCCACCTACTTGGCAGTGATGGATAAATATCTGGCATATAGGGAAGATTGGGATAAAATTGTTGAACGGTCCAAGGAAGAGATTGATGCTATTAAATGTCAGCTTAGGGTATTACCTTTGCCACCTGTCACCGAGCTGGATGGAACATTCTTGAGGGTGTAGGGTTCGTCTGGAAAGAGAGGATAAGGGCAGAAGCGGTTAACGCTTATTTTCAGATTTGTGCTTCCCTATTATCACGAGGCATGCATTGGACGGGACTGCATTGAAGATTGTGTCAAGGCCGACTTGGATGATGGCATTTAATGTGTGCCTTTCTTTTATTTCCTTCCTGAGCCGACCTGTTTTGGCAGTTTTTTATTATTTTGTAAAAATGTTTGGCTGGGCCAGCATATCTTTGGGTTTACTATAAATGGGCATTCTTGTCTCATTGTAAAGAGTTAGACATTAGCCATAAGACATTAGGAATTAAAGCGCAAGAGCTAGATTATTTTGTAATAGGAGTAGTGTTTGATTTCTTGAAGCAAATTCTGTATCAGAATAGTTGAATTGTTGCAGCATTTTGGTGATTAATACAATTGAAGACATTGTGGTTTTCCTGGTGAAATCTCTTGTGTTATTTCATCTTGCATGGTTCCTTTGTTCTATCTTTCAAATTGCTTGAAGATTTAGGGTTTAGTATTCAGAAATAAATCAGTTTCAGTTGGATGCATGATGTTTATGATTTCATATTTGGAATTTTTGTAGCTATCTCTGGTCTATACTCCCAGTAACTATCTGATTGTAGTAGGCTGGTAAAGTCAACCTGGACCATATATTCAATGTGCTTAAGTTCGATTGTAGATGAAAGTATATGATTTGAAAATCTGTATCCCTCAGAAGATTGCACCATTCTTGTGAGATTGCATTGTGGGTTGAACAAGAACTGGTTATTTGAGATAGGTCCATTCCAAATATCTGTTATTTACATTGTTCATTCTAGGAGTAGTTTAGATCTTATTATATCCTTGTACCCTTATCTTTTTCTATTTCTTTATGATTTGGCTGAATTTAGGATTAAAGATCATCGTATTGCAAGATCTGATAAGTAGAAAGATACAGTTTGCTTGTAGTAAGGTCTGATTGTGATTACCAACATTTCACATTTTATCTGAGTTGTTTATGCATTGTTATGACCTAACACCCGAGAGACCTTGGGGTGATTTTCAGTGATTTATTGTTGAAAATAACCTTTCAAGAGAGATAGAATATTGCATTCTGTCTGAGTTGTTGCTGTGCAGAAAACACCATCAACAAGATGCAATAAAGAATATTGATAGGGATCAGGAAGTAGTGATACCATTGATTGAAAATTGGATTCCTAGGGCCAGTGATTTGGATGTCATGTATAAGGCTTCAAGGTTTGATAGATATAATAGGCCCCAATCATTAAAGCCTACTCAAGTGTTGGTTAAATCATTGAAAGGTTTTTAGACCCTACCAGATGATTTGAGTGGGAAGATCAGGGAATTGGTGAAGAATTTTAATGATTGGGGTAACACATTGTTACCAGATATAATTGATGAGCAGGGGAAAATTAGGTCACTCCAGCAATGGCAGGATTAAGCAAGTGAAGTCATCAATGATCAAATTAAATTAATTTGTGATGACTCAGATTATGACTTGTTGGTGAGCTGTATGGATAAAATCATTAGTATCTGCTCATTTTTGGAAGCTTTTGAAAGAGATGCAAATCAGGTAGTGGTAAAATACACACCTTATAATGCTAAGGTGAATGAGGTGATTAGTTTTGATTGGCTGACTGATGAAGAATACCATAAATGTGTAACTAAATATTTGACCGAGGAAGAGTAAAAGGAATGGACTACTAACAGGTGGTAAATCACATGTTGCGGTTACAACGGTTTCCAGTTTTTCTTTGATGGCATTCTCAGCATGGGTTTATTGTGGTTTTTTTTTGTTGCATCAACTTTTCTCAACTGACATGATGAACAAGAATATTCTCCAAGGTGATGGTTGTTGTAAAAAAATTTGGAATATCACCAAGTGTGCCAACTAGTTGGTGACATGTGTACTTTTTGGCCTGATGCTTGTTTTCTCCTTCATTTTCTATAAGAAGGATTTCAAGGCTAGAAGTACGGGTTAGAAAGTTAGATAATTTTCGGTCGAGTCTAGGTGAATTTGCAGAGCAAATTGTAAAGTCTGATGGTTTAAGAAAGAAATACAATTTAGGTTCTAAGTTATTATGTAATTGGTTTTGAATTCATGGGGATTTAATGTTGTATAACAGTACTATCATTTGAGTTGAAATGATAAATTCAAACTCATGTCTCTCCACTGTACATGCATATCCAAATTTTGAATAAGATGACTAAGGGTTGTTTCATTCATCTCACTGTTGTGGTGTGTATAATCCTTATTTTAGCTTTAATTCAAGGAATTAATTAAAATGCTTGAATGGGATTATAGGGATATGTTTTGTATAAGGATTTGATAAGTAGTATTGGGTGAGAATGCATACTAATGAAATTTTAATGCAATATTGTCAGGATCTTATATGTTATGTATTAAATCTATCAAACCTTTAGATGCTTATGAATTTGACTCCTGCAATGGATATATGGCACTGATCTAAGTTGTACTTATTTGTGTAGTTCAATAATTGTTTGTCTTTGCCTAGAGCTTGCTACAAATTGCAAATTAATGACTATATTTTACTATGGATTGTGTTGTAGTTGTCTCATGCTCCACATAGTTGATATTATCGGTGAACAACCAATTTTATTCGATATTATCCTATTTTGTTAAGATATTCAATGGGATTATCTGTTATGTGTTAATGTTGTTTATGATATTGGTGTAGAGGTTGTAAACACATTAAGGGATCACCCTCCCGGGACTTGCAGAGCCCAAAGTGTAGGAGGCTTTTTAAAGTCCTCGTAAGTTGGTCCAGGTCCTTTGAGTTTCCCTTGATTGGATTTGGCAATCCCATAGGTAGATTAGAATACCAACCTAGTTATAGTGTAAAAAACAAACCAACACCCTCTACCTTTAATTGTAAACCCTAAACCATTAACCTTTAAACTCTAAACCCTCTACCCTTTATCTCTCTCCAACTCCCACCCTCCCTCCCTCTCTCTCTCAAGTCTCACCCTCCTACCCCCTCTCTCAATTCTCTCTCTCACTCACTCTTATCTCCCTCCCTCTACCAACCCTCTACCCTCTATCTCTCTCCCTCCCTCCCTCTCTCTCTCACTTTGAATCCCTCTATCTCTCTCCCCTCTACCTATTGGTTGTTTTTACTATAACCAGGTTGGTCTTCTAATTTACCTATGGAATTTCCAATTCCAATCAAGGGCAGCTGAAGGACTTAGACCAACTGACGAGGATTTTAAAGACCTACACTTTGGGCTCTACAAGACCTAGGAGGGTGATCCTTAATGCATTTACAACCTTTGCACCATTATCGTAAACAACATTAACAACAATAGAATCTCATTTAATAGCTCAACATAATAGCATAATCTTGAATAGAATTGGTTGTTCATCGGTAATATCAACTATTTGGAGCATGAGATAATTACAACACATTCCATAGTGTAAAATAGTCATTGATTTGCAATTTGTAGCAAGTGCTAGGTAAAGACAAAAAAAATACTGAACCATACAAATTAGTACAACTTACATTAGTGCCATATATCCATTGAGGGAGTCAAATTCATAAACATCTAAGGGTTTATGATAGATTTAACACATAACATATAAGATCCTTGAGAACATTGCTTTACAATTTCATCAACATGTATTATAACCCAATAGTACTTATCAAATCCTTATACAGAACATATCCACCGACAATCCCCATTTAAGATGTTTTGAATTCTTTGTGATACCAAAAGTAGAAGAATAGTTGCCTTATTTCGATCAAACCATGGCAGTAGATGTCATGGCTGCCATTAAAGCTTACTCGTGTGTTGCACGAATGGCTCTAATCGTATTTGATGCAAATTCAAATATTAGTCATCGATCCTTCACCTTGGTGAGATCATCAAACAACTGTCTTCAAAGCAAACTGACATAGTCGCCATCATGGAAATAAGGGGCCCACCATACTACTCGTTGCCAAGGAGATCCACGTGGCACCCACCCATGATATTGCAATCAATAAAGACCTCCCAACTTTTGATCACGCGATGGTGGGCAACCATGAATCTCAACCATTGGCAATCTTGTTCATTCAACACAGTCGCCAGCCTTCTTATTAAACATCAAGCACCTTTCTATCGAGATTATAACATCTCCATTGATTTAAAACACATGCATCTTATAACTGCTTTAGTAACCCATGACATAATGTATTAAAGACACATCAAAGTATTTATCATTCCTTCAACTTCATTGGATGAGACACATAGCCCTCTCCCATGATATCGCGATCAACAAAGACAGTGTGGTGGGGTCATCGTGGGATGGTGAGGAACGACTGAGATCGCACGACGATTGATCTATGACCATGCGAACTTGTCCCTCTGCAAAATAAAAACATTTATTATGGGAGAGGGCCCAGTAGTCGTGTAGGGTGCAAAATAAAAACATTTATTAGGGCAGAGGGCGCACTTAATCATGATGATAATACCTAGTCTTACCGCATATTTATACTATATATGTAAATAAATAGTCCAAATGTAAATAAATAAAAAACCAAATGTTGATAAAAATGGACCCATACTTGAACACATGAGAACCTCTAAATGTTATATGAAAAAAACATAAATACATTCATGAAGAAGTGAAATAAGTATTTTTTTTTTCAAATAAAATATCACAACTCTCCACTATAAGTATATCATTTAAAAAATAAAATGCTCATTTAATAAAATAAGACACTCATTTAAACAAGTATTGTTATCATAGTGAAAAAATATTGTTCTTATGTGTACAACAATTGGGGTAGCAATGTACAAGCATTGGATAATTTTATATTAATAGTTTGTCCTATCACAAATATAAAAGGTGAGCACAATAAATAACATGTATTTTCCCATTAAATGTGAAGGATTTCCAAAAAGTTTTAGTGTTCAACTATTGGTCCATTTTTGTTCAATATAAGTTGTATTTTAAATAATTATGTGTTGTTTTTATAATAGCAAATAGATTTTTTGTGTTCAACTATTAGTCCATATGTGTTGAATATAAAAGGTAGAGATATCAAAGATTTATGGTTATCAATAAGTATTTGTTCCACTTAGGTTGTATATTAATTTTAATGTAAATAAAAATATCATATTCTACAAGCAACAAATGATATTTTTTGGTTCAACTATTGGGGGTTCCATGATTAAGTTTTGGTCGAACCTTTAAAAATTCAAATTTTAGACACTTCTCAAAAGATTTGTCAGTGAGGTGAGTTGCATGATGAGTCGCGCCTCCAAACCTTAGTTATAGATAAATAAGAGACCAGTCTACATTTTAAAAAAAAATGAAGGTTCTACGATATTCCAGTCAATTGCTACATGTTGAGATAGATAGCCTGCACGACTATTGGGCCCTCTCCCCTAAAGAAATAAGGGGACATCACTAGGCTGACGAAAAACAATGACATAAGTTGTTGTAACGAGGGAACATAGGACCAACAAAAAACTTAGGAAAAATAAAGTGAAGTGAAGGAAATAAAACGATAAAACAAAAGGGGGCCCAACCTAGATGAAGCGATGGGGCTTAAGTCATTTTAAAACCTTCCCAAAGAAGTAACCGCCAAATAGATCCCATCCAAGGTGTAAGATGAACACTAGGGGTTTACATGAAGAAGAAGGTAAAACCCCATCCTTAGGCTTTTCCCAAAAACCATAGATGACTAGAGACACAAGGCAGGATAAAATAGAACACAAAGAACAAAACTTTGAAGTTCCATCACTACCCATAACCCTAAACCCTAAACCATTAACCCTTAGCCTTAAACCCCAGAGCCTTAAACCTCTACCTCTCCTCTCTCAAGTCTCTCCCTCTATCCCCTCTCTCCTCTCTCGAGGTCTCTCTCTCTCTCCTCCC